>CAJQZM010033599.1:22169-60697 GCA_907164665.1 Colias nastes
GTTTAACACATAGCTATTCATTCAGTTTTCACCAACTGAGTTTAACATAATATAGCTATTTGTAACTGAATATATATACTGAGGTTGTCAACTGAGTTTAACGAATCGTTAGGGACTTCAGTATTTAAACCTGAATCGACGAACCTCGATTCCCTTTGCCTTTAATTTAAATTTACATCTCTTTCTACCACATATTTATTACTCTCCACTTTATACGCTCTATACCCATTTTACCTTTGATGACTTTTCATCAAATTTGTTTTACTGGTTTCAACAAATGGTTGATTCGAAAACCTAAAGGGATTTTAAATATGGAGTTCGTGGCAATGTGAGATGATAACTGATACCTTTATCTACCTTTTATGTAGTAAGATAAATTCTCTTTAACATGATCAGTAAATAGGTTTACAATACCTACATCTGATTTATTTCTCATAAAATATGTTACACTCTTATGAGTGAATTCATCATAAACATTACAAAATAATTTTATTATTATTTATTCATTTTTTTAATCATGAGAACCATAAACATCTGATTTCAACAGTATTTTATTAAATGACATTTACACTAGTTTATTGTTTATACAAGCTTCACACAAACAGGTAATCTACCTATTCGTTTAATGTCATCTATTAGCTACTAGATAATTTAACTTTATCAAACTTCTAATAGATAATTTAAAATTTATCTTTTCTTATTTGACCTCGTCACTGATGCCAATATTTATATTCGGAATTAGAATCTTTATTTTAATAATTAATAAAGTTTAACTTACCGAAAATTCCAGAATAGACATATTGTATTTCGGCTTACCAGTCATTGCCGTCTTACCATTCCACCTCACTGTCAGCTGTCTTACTAACTGCTAAAAGGATATTTCACTTCCTTCATTTGTTAACTGAAAATTTCCAGCCATAAATGCAAAGCTGTCTTCAATCACTGGCTCAGCTTGAATGGTTTGAATTGTCCTTTGTCTTTCTGTACTTGGTTTGGACTTAAAGCGTTTCGAAAAGTTACGACATTCATTTTTATAATGTCCTCTTTTTCCACAATTGTGACACTTAATGTGCCCTTTATAATTTACATCATTTTGTTTCGGCTTGACGATTCCACGATGTATTTTCCATGGTTTTCTAAACTCCCTATTATTTCGTTTGCTTTCATTATTTTTCTGTACCACATGAAGAACCATTTTACTTGTGTCAAGACTTTCATTAACAAGTTTAACTTCATGATCTAATAATCTTGTTTTCACGAAACTTAACGTGATGTTGTCTTCTGATAAAGTCTCGATGGCTGTTATAACACCATTGTAAGAAGGTGGTAAAGTAAGCAATAGTTGAGTCACTTTATCAACCTCCGAGATAGTCGCACCGGCTGATGCTAACTCCGATATCAAAGAATCGAACATCATAAAATGTTTACACAAATCTGTGTCTTCTTCCAATTTCAAATTAAATAATTTCTTCCGAGCTCCAATTTGTTTTGCTACACTTTTTCTTTCGAAGATATTGTTTAGTACAAGCAAAAATTTGTTTTGTCGACGATTCTGGTTTCACCTAACTTAAATACGAATCGGACAAATATTCAATTAACACATTCTTCGCGGTTGATTCCGATTTCTTCCACTTGCTGTCAGGATTCGCTGGTTCTGGTTAATCGATTACATGAATAACTTCAAGTTCATATAAGAGACTGCGAATTCTGAACTTCCATATATTATAATTTTCACCATTGAAAGGTTGGATGTTTCTTTTAGATTTTATAGTTTCCATATTGTTTATAAAATCTTTATCTTCACTCTGAATGTTTTAGTTACGATACATTCACTAATTTTCAATTGCACTTTGAAATTTTAATTTTCTTCCTTTCAATAAAATTTGTATTTTAATTAATCAACAACGTAGCCTGGGCCCATAACCTATTGGGATTATGGATAGTGGTGTGATTAATTTTACTAAATAATTCAAGCACTTTGTTGTAGGAAGATAGTCACTTTATTTATCTTCGAATAGAGTATCGGAGGTATGTCTTAACAGTCTGAAGGATCACAGTGAACTACACACTAAGAGCTATTTAACTCAACCATTTAAGGGTCTATACAACACTCAAAATTATACCTTTATTTATGACCCTGTTCGAGTATTTCTTATCCTTACTTCTAGGAATCTATACAATAAATATTCACAAGGTTTAACATGTGTTACCAAGTGTTGAGTGCATACAGGGCTCACAATAGGTTTACCAAATGTGCATGATAAGAAAAAGGTCATTGCAATAAATCTCACTTAAAGTGTAAGAAACGTAATTGCTTTTTAAGAGAGAAACTTTTGTAAATGAAATCAATATTTCAACAAATACTTTACTAAAGCCACGTGCATTGTTAAATAGCACCCTAATTGGTACATTATGTTCAATAGAAAATCCTCAGGGCAATTTGTAACATTCTCAACCTTACTACTAGGAGTTACCATAACAACATCGTTATACTTCCATAGAAAATATTGTTACAACCTCAGTATCATATAACGTGTTGCTTATAGAGTGACGCAGGAGAAGCGTATAATCCACTCTAGCAGGATCTTCGCAGTGCAATTTCATTAGTCTACGACGACCTCTATATCCGAGCGCCAAGCGTGAAACTCATTCATTAATACCTACGGAGTTATAAGTATGTGACTCGGCTGCCATCGCTAGTTGTATGATGTATCAGCTTACAAGTTCAATTCTATGAACACGTACCCTTTAACGAGTGTAATTTGAGTGCCTGATGATATAATTGGACTGACTTATTAACAAGTTCTTACATTTTCTTTCATCAAAAAGATAATTGTCATTAACCTATGCTAATATGATAGAGCTCTTTTATTTGAACGCGCATATTTCAGGAACTACGGGTCCGATTTGAAAAATTATTTCAGTGTTAGATAGCCCATTTAATGTGGAAGGCTATAGGTTATATTATATCATCACGCTTAAACGAATAGGAGCCGAGCAATGCGGGTACAAACGCGGGGCATAGCCAGTCAGAAATATAATTCATGTTAATTCATTCAGTCTTAATCAAACAGCCAAATAGATTATTACTCCAGGAAATGCGACTCAAATATAATATTGATGTATCATATTACTTTAATTTCTTACTTCTTGGTATCAATAAAGGACGCAAAATAAATATTCTGTGATACAATCAAGCATTCGTGATAACTAAGGTCGGTAGAGTTTTTACAATGTTTTGTTGTGGGCTACGCGAAAATTAAAATAAAGATAACTATGATTTTGTGTTTATCACATTATTATTTTTATGTACCTAATACATTTTATTATATGACTTGTCAACTATCTGACTTAATACAACGTGTAAAAAACATTCTGTTTGCACGAATAAGTACTTTATATGAAAAGTTAACACTGTTCTTTGCCAGCAGTTCTTCTGAATACCTACTCTTCTAAGATACTCTTGTAGTGTTTCATTATTGTTATATTTGATAATTCTAGCACACATCGTGCAGCCGATAGACATTGTAATAAAACTTTTTCGGAGCACTGTCAATGTGGCAAATTACTTTGCTGCTCTCCGTTCATTGTGGCAAAGTTGTGCGGTCTAACTTCGGGACTTGTTAAATATCTCGAGTTTCCTCAATTTATTATAATTAACCGTAATGGCGAAATGCAACGTCCTTTTCTTTTTAGCTAAGCATTAATTTTGTGTGTACTAACTTTTAATTTTTATTAAATTTAAAGCCAAGCCGACAATTTTATACTTACCAGGTTATCTATAGTTCCTATTTCGACATTTTGTGAAAATGGTGGACTTGGCAATGAATATTTTATTTTTAATAACATGACAAATTATAATAAAAAGTAAAAAAATCAAGAAGCTAAAGTATTTAAATAAAATGAAGGGTATCCAAATCAGAGTAAGCTATTTCTATTGTTGGAAGTCATGAGTTTATAGGTACATAATTATTAATAGTTTATCCAATGAAAAGGCTACTCTGAATTGAATTGGATTCTAATGACTATAAAAAACTTGTACCCTGATTAAATAGATCTCAATTAAAATAGGAGTATTTAAAACTATCTTACAATTTAAACTACGTGGAATATAACGGTACACTTGCAACTTTACCGTTTAATTTACTTAAAGTAGCTTCAAGTTTGATGCTAAGTTAATTAAAAATCTGTCTTCTTATTGCTTAATTAAAGAAAAAGTTTCGGTAATTATTAGCAACACGCTAAACTGCGGGTATATCGCCACTCAATAACACAGCAAAGTATTCGTTTAAGAATCGGTTGAAGCCATTTGCGGTTAGCTGGCGAATCAGTAAACTTTTAAAATATTAAACTGAAGCGTTAATTTAAATATTATTGCCAAAAATAGTTGATTTAATTAACATAGATATGTATATTAGTTGTCTTATGCGTGTTTTTCCTGTTCACTTTTCTATAAAGTTTTTATATATCCCTGACTTAACAAGCGATAGAATTCTAATAAAAAGCTGAAAGAATATATTGGAAGTTCCAACGTCCATACGATGCGCCCACGTTATACAGAATTTGCATGTAAATGTAATCAATTGGGTTTCCTTTCATCGTTGAAATGTTACATGATTTCCCTATATTTGACTTACCTATATATTGTTCTATAGTTAGATTGTTGTTCAAAATTAGATTTATAGAGGTATATTGAGTGATTTAGCTAGATTTTATTTATATCCATCGCGTCATGGTTTGTGTGTGTAATTGTGTATGTAAATATATTATTTATACTTACTCGGACTCAAGACTCTGATTAATAATAAAAAAGTTTTAACAAAGAAAATAACATAGTTACACAAAGTCCATGGGTATAATCAGTTGCGAATGGTTTTCTCCTTGCAAATTGTATGAAAAAGTAATCGACAAAAGCACAATAGAATCGAAAAACAATGGAGCTCTAAAAGAATAAGAGCAGCCATGTAGAACAGCCGAAGCGTGATTACTTGGAAATAAAAATAGCTATCTACATTGTATAAGAAAACTATAATTATTACAAATAAATTAAAATGTAACGTATTTACAAAATATATTTAGATTGAATGTCTATGTGTCTACGTATGTGAGAAGTTAGGGCTCGAATTGAGTCACGGTTGCATCAGGGTAATCCTAACAAAGGATTTGTTACACCATTATAAAGGTTTGTTATGATTTGATAGTATTATTAAAACATTTTGCCTTTGATGGGGTAGTGTAGGCGGAGACTGAGCTTATAATCCACGAAGCTGTCCATTAGCAAACCCATTTAAACCAAAACCAAACCCGCAAGTTATTTTTGTACATGGTAGGTACCTTCAATAATAAGAAAATTTAAATATGTTCATGTATTCCTTTGAAAATTACTCATTTAAATTTATAGTTTAGTAATAGATAGTTTTTTTGTTTCGTTTTAACTTTTTGGTATTCATTTTGGACTCGCAAAATATATCTGTTTACGACATATCACAAACACATATCTGTTTCGTTTAAATTATGCGTGTACATAAAAAAACAACAATAGCAAAGGCCTGGTTTAATGACACACATAACTCAGATGAAACAGAAGATACTTACTGCGCCTGTGATTTCCTCCATTCACGACTAAAGTGCCATTGGCAAAGGAACCTCTGGTATTGTTCTAGGCTATTGAATTTATTGATTTTCATTCCATCCGGCTAAACAAATGTCGAGCGAAATTGCCTCAGAGAGATACAACTAAGTGAGGCAATATGTGAACGTCTGATTCTACGTTCTATTCTTTAATGGCAATTATTAATTACTTTAATGAAACATTGCGGCATTTCATGTCATAGATGGAACAGAATGTACAACTTGTTATAAATCAATGCGATTCTTTTGAAAAATTGAGAAAATATTAGTTTTAAGGATGTGAGCATTATAGCTAATATTATAACTGAGATTATATGTGTTTGTTTGTTTGTTTGCTCATTCCTTCTCATCGCAATGGAACGGTTTTGTAATATAATTTTGGTGTTTGGATATAGATGTAACGATAGAGAGTGATTTATTATTTTAATGTTTAATATCAATCGTCCATACCAATCATTTCATGAAGAACTCTAGATAAAATATTTATTTTAATGTGGGTATATTTTGTAAATTTACATTTACTTTAAAAACGTTACTAAAATATTCCAAATATGATAATTTTATCATTGCTGAAAATATTTGAGGCAAAAAATGTTAACAAAAAAGAAATAATTACTCAGGAAGATGAATCACGACTGTAACGCTCGTGTTTTATCTTCTTTAACTTCAAAATTAAATAAATAATGATCCAATTCATCTCGATGTAACGTTTTGTTGAAAAATACAAAGAGAACAAATAAATCCTGCATGTACCCTTCGTCATGTGCCGTGTGATTGCCGGCAGGCAGATTGTGATGCAAATCAGCGATAAAAATTGTTTATGTGCTTTGTGATAAGAAACTAATCAAGAAACGAGCTAGAAAAATTAATTTAAAAATAGTTTATTACTTATTTAATTTCATGAATATTGTATGACGATTTTTAACATACAAGACAAGACTTAACTTAACTTAACAAGACAAGACTTAACTTAACAAGAAAAGACTTAAGACAAAATAATATTTTAATGTTGGTTAAATAATTTGTGTAATGTTTTAAACGCTGGTTATGCAAAACCAAAAAGTCTTTTCTTCATGAGTGTACGTGCGCAGACGGCCGCCATTTGTGGTCATCTTTCGTGAATCGTACTGTAAAATGCGTCCTTAAAAAATAAACCATAATAAAAAGGATAAAATAGGGTCATTTCTTAGGCAATTATATAATTTAAAATTCAGTAGGTATCTTTGTTTTACAGTGATATAGTTTAAGCCACAATTAACTTGTTAATTACTAAAGCAATATATTTTTTTATGATTAAGGAGCTTGTAATAGGATTATGTATAAAATTTGTATAAAATAAATTGTAAAAAATATATGTATAAATAGGAAATTATTCGGTTTTTTGGTTCTTTAAAACAATTAAAACATTACGCAATTAAGCTAAATCATTATAAGTTTCATTCCTCTTTCGTGTACTATAATAATTTGATAAACTACTAGAATATCGCGATAGCTGCAAAATTTTTCGTAAATTGAAGCAACAAACTATGCACATTTCAGAAAGCTCTGAAGCAGGGATCAAATAGTAACATCATATTCAGGTACACAGATTAAGCCTTATTTAGCTTTGTAGACATTTGCTTAGTATGTAGTTAGTGGAATAGAAGATTAAGGTTTTATAAAATTATATAGGTCCTGATTTTATATGACAAAATTTAGTGAACTTGCTTCACTGTATTTTCCTCCCTTCTCTCCTCTTTTGGTTAAAGATAAGAAGAAAAAAATAACCGTAGCAAGATGTATTGCACACTAATATTTAGTGGGAACTTTAAAATATAATTCTGGACACCTAAAATGCAGCGCAGTTATCCTTACTCAATAAAGCGCAAACAGTGTGGCTCGCGGCCAAGACAATACTACAGTTAAATAAAACTTATTGGGCCGACACACCCGCGCTTGAGCGGTGTTGATCCAATAAAGAAACGCGGCTTAACAACCGACTGTTCATTAATTGAGATCGATTGTAAGTTTCCCAAAAACGTTGTTTGTTCCGATAGGAAGGTTTTATTTTTTTATATGTACAAGCTCTCATTGAAGGCTCTAATAACATTGCATGTGCAAAGGCTTTAGTTTGATGTCAATCTATTGCATGAAAGGAAATTATCATAATTTTCTAATATGTGAAATTTTCATGTTATCTATGTTCCAATGATTTCTCTAATTTTAGTCTGACTATTTCAAAATATAATATTATCTGCCTCGATTTTACGAAAAAACAAATCAGCAAATCAGATGCGTGTTTGCAACTCGATTTGAAAGTCCTTTGTAAATCCTTAAATCGCAGTTAGATTATCTTTTATTTATTTAATCTGCGTTTTGGTGTAGAACATGCATTTGCGTGTTCGCTGACAGATAGCAATCGGAGGGGCAGCACGTGTTGTTTCTAATTAATGGCGCGGTATCGCGTGGAAACTAGCCATTTGTCTCGGCCAGCGTCGGATGTTCACAGAAGAATTGTAAGCGATACAAATATCTTAAACGCTTCCAAACACTTAGCACTCCGTTCCCGTTGAAATTTCCACGATCTGCAATTAAGTATAATAAACGAAATCTAGATTGTGTACGCTGTAACGGCTGCTTTTCGTTTGAATAATGAACATGAAATATGAAACGCTCTCGGCTCGTAAAATATCGCTACTTTAATAAATTGCCCTGCTAATAATTTAAGTTTAAACGGATCCAATTTTTAGCAGACAACTTGATATGGAAGCCCTCTTGCATTTTAGTGCAACGTGTTATTGTGATTTCGTAGGTAGTGTAAATTACCCTAATTTGTATTGAAAAACGCTTATTGCGACCAAACGCTTTAAAGACGTAAATAAACCTTCGCGAAATCAATTGCAGTTGAATTAAAGTACCTAATTCTAAAATAAACGCAATTTATTTGAATTACGTTTACTATAAATCATTCTTGAATAAATAAAATCGAATTGATCGTGTAGAGGAGAGAGTAGTTGAGTAACGTATTTAACATATCGTACCGGCGCGTGCTGGTTCATACATATTTACCAATATTTTAGTATCCAATCAAACCTCTAACGACGTTTTCACGTATTTATGGCTTTTCGATTCCATAGATAAGTGAAACACAGGATTCGTAAACATAAAGGTCGATGTTTACGTTCATATAAACATATCTCACATTAAACTAGTCATAAACTTGCTATTTATTGCTTTAACTAGCAGTACTGGCATTACAATATAATTTTTATTTAATCGACTGAATATTTATATGGCGATAAAATTTGTAACCAATGTTTGTTTGGTTGGTGGTCCGTGGTGGTGTAATGTTTTAAGGCAATTTATGTGTGGTACAAATAATTCATGACGCTTTAATCATGGACAGATATATTTTACAATTATATGTACGTATTAAAATATTGTTTAAATAATTATTGAAGATACGTAACAGTTATTAATGTCTTATAAATAATATTTTATAAAATATAATAATTCACACGAGTGTATGAAATTTAAAACCAGTGAAAATTTATCTCTTTATAGTAAAAGTTTAAATTGTTTTTATTTAAAACTTACTGTTGAATAGATTGTTCTCTTATTGCAAGTAATATTATACGAATTTTAAAAGCTGTTCGTGATTTCACTTAAGTCACAAAGTGCTTACGTTTCCCTCACAGCTTGCGGCGTTTTAATTTGTGCTTCCACGAATCAGCAGCTTTAATAATCTTTTATTTGTCTTTAGTTGTTTTTGAAACAAAAATCACGTATTTCATTACAGTTTGGGCCGCGTGAATGGTGATTATGCAAATTCGTCGACACTTGTGCGAAACACATAAAACGTTTCATATTTTATCACATTTTTGCATAATGTATTTGGTAAGCCGACGATCAGTCAGCGTCCCAAGGGTAGGTGGCTACTCATTTGACGAATTATTTATTTCCTTTGTGAGTTTTTTGTAAAACATTACGTTTAGATAAATTGGGTCGTTATTTATGTAATCGCAAAAGAAGATAAAATACGAGCTTAAAGTCCTCCAAAATGTGTTTTATTCTTTGTTCTTATTATATTTCTTTGTTGAATTTTATTTGTGATTTAGTGAGACATAATGTGGCTTAAATATATTATGTGTTTTTAAATTTAATAGCCACTTTAGTTTTAAGCGATATTTAATGTTTTGAAGAGGGAATTGTGTAGTTAGGTATAACAGGAATAGAGATATTTATATAATAGGTAATAAATCTATTTCCAACCATATCCGTCCTTAAATAGCGTAATCCTTAACAAATCCATACTTAAATAGTATGAGTATAGTAATATGGATTTTCAGACTAATGATAAATAGTAATATAGTAATATGGATTTTCAGAATAATGATAAATAGTTCAAATATTTCTCAATTAAATAGAAAATAGGTTGTTTAATAATACCTATAGGTTATCGTAAAAACTACATTATGATTTCTTGATAATTTCAATACATTCCTCTTTTCCCTTCAGTTCCTGTAGGTTTTTATTCTATTTCACTGATGGATTTTCTTAACAGATAAGGAAACTAGACATTACAGTTACAATATTACGTATTTTTCTTGTCCTACATATTAAAACGTCATTACATTTCGTCAAAAGTCGGTCAATGTGACACACAAAAATATTCGTGAAATGTAAAAATAAGGGTGATAAATGTAGGTACCTTGTATGATAATCCTATTCTACAAACCTATTTACATATAGTGCGTCATAACAAGTAATCTATAATAACTATCTACTGACTTATGTACACAACGGACTCGTGCATAGAGCCAAGCAATTACTACGAACAGAACAGTGAGTGACTATCTGTTGAAATAAGCTGTTAAATGTGTCAATTTAGGTACTTAATTATGACAAGAATAGTGGGATATGCAGACAATTCAATTAACAAACGAAATTTATCTTTAAAGTTGAATAAAATTGTTATTCTTCAAAGTTATAATTTTAACGACTTAGATTAAAAATATAACAGTAAATTCAATTCCTCTTTGAATAAATATTTTTATACCTTCACCAGAGATATACAGTGAAACTTGGTTAAGTGGGACCTGGATAAGTGAGAAACCTCCATAACTGGAACTCATGCTGAGGTACCAACGCTTTGGCACTGAATTACCTCTGTTAGTGGGACGAGGTAAACCTCTATATCTGGGATTTGTTCTTTCGATTTATCATCATAGTTACCTCTATAACTGAGACAGCGAGTAAGTTTTATATGCATAAACCTCTGTAACTGAGATAACATTGTTTGTTTACTCATTCTTATTCTACCCTACCATATACATATTTTATTTAATGATCGCACCTGTATAACTGAAATAACCTGTATTCTCACCTCTATTAATGGAAACCTCTGTAAATGAGACAGATATTTATTTATACCTGTATATCTGAGATACTGGGTAAGTGGAATACCTCTATAAGTGAAACGACATTGCAGGTCCCTTGATGTCTCACTTAACCAGGTTTCACTGTACATCTATACTAATATTATAAAGCTGAAGAGTTTGTTTGTTTGTTTGTTTGTTTGTTTGTTTGTTTGTTTGTTTGAACGCGCTAATCTCGGGAACTACTGGTCCGATTTTAAAAATTCTTTCGGTGTTAGATAGCTCATTTATCGAGGAAGGCTATAGGCTATAGACCATCACGCTACGACCAACAGGAGTGGAGCCACGGGGGTGAAACCGCGCGGAGCAGCTAGTACAGGAATAAAAAGAAAATTAACGTGAGCAAAGAGAGACGACGAGAAATTACTTATTTTTATTATTGAACTAACGAAATTTAATCTCTTTTTTGGACTCAATTAGAGCGCTAACTGAGATGTTCGCTATCTCGAAAATAAATCGTAAAACGTTACCGAGTCCCACAGCCGAGGTATAAAACATTGCGAGATTTGAGTGCGCGACATTTTTGCCATATTTATATCAATGTCACTTAGAAGCAAATTAGAAATATGAAGCAAATTAGAAATATGAAGCAAATTAGAAATATATAAATCGTGAAATTAGTATAATATAATATGTATAGAAGCGAACGATGTACAGTAGGTTAGGTTAGTACCGCACTGAAAAACTGTTGGATTAAATGACTCACCGTTTATACAGAGGGCCATCAAATAATAACATTCAGTACTAAGCCGTGTCTTGTATGCAGTGTAAGTGCAGTTTAGAGTTTGTGAGGCATTCCATGCCATCGATAGATCTACGAAAAATAGCAAGGAAACACGTAGTGCCGTAAATAAATAGTGGTCCACAAAGGCGTAATAACATTTTTTGGGGGTAAATTTGGTCATTTGATTTTATACAGCATCGGTTATTAGGTATATATATGTAGATAAACAATTTCTGAATATAAAACAACATACCAATCGTAAGCAGTTTTTTTCACTTTTTAAGTACAAAAATATGCAATTTTTCTGTTATTTTTTTTTTTTATAAAAAAATGAAATGATCTACACTGTATTTTATTCAATAAAATCATTATTCAAAATAGTGAATTCATAATTAATCGTGATATCTTATTTTCTGCCGTGAAAAAAATAAGGATCTTCCTTCGACCTTCCGTAAGAAGGCAAATATAAAGCGTTTTATAATATGTATTATTTATTCTCAATAAACAAAGGAAAAAAAAATCCTAAAATTCGCTTAAATTTTTTACATTATTTTCGAAAATATCTCTTTGTATTTAACTAGAAAATTATGAATATCAGAGAGGCTCTTTGAAAATACAATTATCCGTAGTTAAGAGAGCGCTACGTTTTCTTATAGCAGCTAATTACATCGCTACGGTAATTATAATAATTGCTTTCAGAAACATATTAAATTAACTCTTTTAAGGGATGTATTTTCTAGAGTGGAAAATAATACCAGATACTTATAAAAACGGCATTATAACAGTGTTTTGTGTTTTGAATGGTTTGCACTTTTTAGAACAACATTTTTATTACAATTGATGATTTGGGGAATAACATTACAATATATTCTAATTTCTATTATTAATATTTAAATTGTTGTAAAATATATTTCAAATTAAAATTTGAAATAAATGTTCTTCTCCACTACTATTGAAAACTATTGAAGGTTTTATTATTTCGTTTAGGTAAATTAAAAAAATAAATAATAAACCTATACGAGACCGCTTGCACAACACTATTAGCCTACAAAATATTAAACGGTGATTAACGTGAGTCAGGTACATAAATACAAAATACTGTAGCGTAGAAAGCATTCTCACATTATCCGTCACAAATTTCATCGGCCCCAGCCTACGAGAGAATAATGAAAATCCTTCCGCAAGTTTTACGAAGAAAATTGTCTATCTTGAAACCATATCTGCCCTACGGCGTTCTAGAGCCATGGGACGATCTAAATCCCCGACTTAACCACGCCGTTCACATTTACTGGCTTAAATTTTATGGCATGTGGTATAACAAATATTCTATAAATAGCGTTTACTTCTGGCTTCAAATTATTTATAGCGCAATTGTGCTGTACCTTGTTTGCTTGATGCCCATGATTGGAGAGGTTGTGTATCTACTAAGACGGCAAGATAACGTCGGAGAAATAGCTGAAGGGTATACATTTATTTTACAAGTATTTGTGTAACA
This sequence comes from Colias nastes, assembly GCA_907164665.1. Lineage (NCBI taxonomy): Eukaryota > Metazoa > Arthropoda > Insecta > Lepidoptera > Pieridae > Colias > Colias nastes. Next base: position 35,437 of record CAJQZM010033599.1, read on the forward strand.
TTGAAGTGCTTATGTTTAGTAGTAAAACTTGAGGCGGTAAATCATTATTAAGCTTCTATTTCATATATTTTCAAACATTTGTGATTCATAAGGTATTCTTTCTTTATTGGTCACTAAGAATAATAAAAGTTTTGGTAGTGTATTTGTCGTATCTTTATAGTTGAAATGATACTTAACATCGTAGTTAGGAGCACATTTAGGAATAATCAAGTGACAAATACGTGATAATTGTTAAAAGAAATTGATTACATTGTGATGTATATGTCGTGGCCATATCGTAGATTTGATCATTTCATGATATGATCGATCATTTCGTGAAATGGTCGCATTTCATGAAATGGTTGAATGTCTATTAGCCACATCATGATGTGGTTTGAGCAGATCAATGATAAGAAATCGTTTCTCGATATAGCCAACTAAACGCGAGGTTTTTTCATGAAATTATCAAAATTATTTGATCATATCGTAAAATAGTTACATTAATTATTGGTAGAGGCGTTGCAAGCGCTGTGTTTATGTGATAAGATGGCGGCCGCTGGCGAAAATTTAATTATTCGCAGTTAAAAACTTCATAATTCGTTTAATTACAATATGAAGAAAGTCATAGCAAAGAATTTACGACGAAGAGGTTCGAGTACTATGGAAAATGCGGATATCTTATATTGAAGAACAAATGCGTCTAAAATCCTACACATAACTATATTTACGTAATATCCTACTATATATATTATTATAATTGTTTCTTTTTTAAAAAGCGATTCGCTTCTGCCACTCGCCGGCCGCTGCCGCGGCACGCTCGCTTTGCTCGCTCGGCTCGTGCGTTGTTTATTAAAGTCTAACCTAACCTAACCTAATGTTTTCTATTGCAAAAACCATTCGCTTCTGGCATTCGCCGGCCGCTGCCGCGGCACTAACTTAAATGACAATAAACAAGTTCTTAAAATATTCTGAATTTTGTAATATTTTATGGACTCTCTATATTTTATACGATCTGGCCAAATGTGGATGGCCAAATCGTGAAACATTGACGATTTAACGATCTGATCAAACTATGTTGGCCATTTCATGAAATGCGACCATTTCGTGAAATGATCAATCATTTCATGAAATGAGCAAATCTACGATATGGCCACGACATATATATAAATTGAGTGAATATAATAGTCGAATAAAGAAAGAGATAATCATTCCTTTTTCTTTTTTATATAGTGCTCTAATTATTTATTTCTATACAACACGTAGTATATTTGTAGCTAGTTGTTTATTTAAATTAAGTTTAATATAAAATGATTGCAGGTTATATTTATTCCTCAGTGAAATGTACACATATTTTAAGCTAACAGTATTTTGGTTGAATAAGCGGAAAATTTTGAGTCTTCTAAAATATTTGAATTGCAAGGAATTCAAGCCAGAAGAGCCTGAGCACCGGGATATTTTACGAAAAAGTATAAAAACAGCCCGCTTTGTAATGACGTCATACTCCACCATGTGTGTTGGAGCCGTTTCAGGTGATATATGCGATATGTTAGTGTGAAGTTGAAAATGATGTAACAAGTCCATAATACTTCACATTTGCATAAATTGGCTTCTCATAAACTAGACACGTTTCGTTTTTATTATAGAGCTTCTGACTGTTTTACTTTAGGAATATCTTTTCAAAATACGAATTGTTTGGAATCAAATTAATTCCGAACATTGTGCATTTTAAAAGTAAGTTTTAATTTTTGTCAGAGGAGAGAATACAGAGGTATTTTAAGTATACAGGGTGTAATCGTTAAGTGTGCACAGGCGATTATTCCGTAACTATTACAGATATCAAAAAACTTTAAACTGATATCGAAAGTATTTAACCTAATGAGTAAAATGGCCATAATAAATTTTTAAAAATAAAACGAGAAATATCTAAAAATTTAACTTGAAACCCTCCCATACATTTAGTATGAGATACGAATATCCCATGTACATGGGTTGATCCAAAAGTAATGATAATCAATATTAAACAAGGTCATTACAGTTATAATAATTATGTAGTTCTCTAGATAGTCTTCTAACTAGAAAATATACTTCAATATTTTTTTTCCTAAACTTAAAAAAAAAACTTTGACTTCATCCACAAAAACCCCTCCACGCGGCCATCACTTCGCTGTCGTCTTAAAATAATTTATTGCTAAGAAAGTGTTTCTTGTGCCGAGGAAAGAGATAAAAGTAAATAGGAGCTAGATCTAAAAAATAGGGTAGGTGTTCAAGCATTTGGAATGCCGATTTTTGAATGGCAGCCATCGCAACTGACGCTTTGTGATCTGGTGCGTTGTCTTGGTGAAACAGCGTTCAGGTCCGCAGTTTGCCATGTCTCTTTTCCTTACTAACCTACCGCAATCTTTTAATTTGGTCTGTTTAGTAAGAGCCCAATAAAGTGGCTACCTTTTTAAAATATTCCACCATAATTATTCCTTCAGCGTCCCAAAAAACTACCGCTTTAATCTAACCTACTGATTTTCACTTTGAATTTCTTCATCGTCACTTTGGAAGCTCGCATCCAGGACATTGATTGTTTTTTGGTTTCAGCATAAACATGGTGAACTCGGGTAACGTCCATTATCACAAAACGTGACAAAAAATTATCCTGATATCATTAAAATTTTAGAAATTTACCCTCTACATGTCGAATCGTTGTTTCTTCTTTTCGTCGGGAAACATACTGGCACGCACGGTTCACATTCAAATTAATGTAAATAATTGGAAACGTGGCCTGTTGATATGATTTTTTTGTGATTACTTAGTGAATACATGAGCAAGCAAAAAACATTTATTTTATATTTTTATGTGCACAGGAAATACCCAATTATCATTACTTTTGGATCAACCTGTACATTTAATATGAAAGATTTTAGCTTTTTCTTTCTTTTTTTGGTTTTCTGCTTTAATTACTTCGCAAATTTGAAGGGAAGTTCATTTAGAAACTGTAAATAGAGCTCCTCATTGTATTGCACAATGAGGACATCACTTCGAAAATCTGCTATGAATACAAAATGTATGGGAAATAAAATGTATGGGAGCGTTTAATGTAACATTTTTGGATATTTCTCGTTTTATTTTTAAAAATTTATTATGGCCATTTTACTCATTAGGTTAAGTACTTTCGATATCAGTTTAAAGTTTTTTGGTATCTGCAATAGTTACGGAATAATCGCTTGTGCACACTTAACGATTACACCCTGTATATAAAAGGTTGATTGATACCATTTTAGTTCCGAATGTAGCGTTTTACTATAACATAAGATTTATTTAAACTATACTGTTATTTCAGTTGCTATTATAATGCCGTTAACGGAAAATTTTGACATATTGCCGACGAATGTTGAATACCCGTACATAGATGCTACTAAGCCTCCTGCCTACGTATTATTATATATTCATCATGTAAGTATATTTATATATTTCAAATCACTCAATGTAAAATTAAATGTTTAATATTTATGACTCTTAGGAGATATTTTGCTAGCAATTTTAAAGTTGCAATTATTAAAAACAAAACACTAATCCATGAACAAAACACCAAAATATCTGATTTGCCATTTATACATCTATAATATATAATTTAAGGTATCTTGATACATTTTAATTAATTATAAACCCATTTGAAATGTAAGGTAATCTCCTCTATACCATTAAAACCTTAGTACCCTATTGGACCGTGAAGAAAAATCAATTAATGAGACAGATGCAAAACACGTCATGCGCGATCCTGCGAGTGATTAGAGGGTGTGATTCTATACCCAATGAGATACATCTATAGTATTATATCTCTATTTATATACAATTCTTGTTTGTTACCATACTCCTCCTAAACGGCTAGATCGGTTCTCATGAAATTTTGTATGCCTATTTGGATTGATCTGAGAATTGTAAACATCTATATTTTTTATACCCCCAAGTGACAAGCATACGGCAGAACAGCGTTTAACTGGACATCTAGTATACATATAATATAATATGTATAATTATATTGTATAATTTGTTTCAGGTATATTATAAACCAGCGACTTGTATTATTGATGGCGTAATGGACACTATTTTAGCAGCCTTTGTTGCATGTGCGAGTGAGTATTTAATATTTAATCACTAAAATATATTTATTATTAACCATACTCTACTCTAAATTCAGTTTGAAATTTCATTTTAAAAGGTTGTGAATTTTGTTACAATTATTTGAAGTTATAAAAAGTTAATTTTGTTGGACTTAGGGCCGATTTTTCAATCCTTGGATAAAACTTACCCGTCCAATAAAGTATTACACGATAATATTAAAATGTCACCTGTAAACTGTCAAATACTGGCAATTAGAATACATTTCATAAATGGTAGTTTAATACGTTATTCGACCAATAAGTTTTAACCAAGGGTTGAAAAATCAGCCCTAAAATGCTTATAATTTTTTGAAAAATTGTAATGAACTTTGAACACCAAACTGCGTCTTTTGCCGTACCGTGGCGACACCTGACCAATGGGTCACCCACTATCCCACCTCAGCACTAGAATTTATTTTAATCTTACGGTTTTAATAATACATATATACATTAATTATAGTCAAATAGTTTTTTGTTACTGGGTTGCTTATTAGTCTTGAAGCAAACCAAGTGACCCAAAATATAAAAATAAAACTTATTTGTTACTTCTAAAGAAGAGATTTAAAAAGTCTAAGGTAAAGAATAAGTTTTTTTGATTAAATATCTCTATATATTTGAATTCATTTGCGAAACGCGAACCTTTAATAAATTCATAGCTCATACATAGAATTATAACAATTTGTGGCGCATAAACCCGTTACATAAGTTCATTTGGAACTATTAGAAAATCCAGGTAAGCTATCGAAGTTTACGTTAGTACATTATACTTTAGAGAGGAGTTAACTTGGGTATTACGTTGTAGCTAATTCAGATCGAATGTACTAGAAATGCTTCACTTTCATCTAGCTAAGCTTTTTTATTTCTTAAATAAATTCCAAGTCTATTCCTGGCGTAATTAGCTAGTGCTTTAAAGAATCGATACATTGAAATTAGTTTAGCACGGTACGGGTATTAGAATATATTTAAATAGAGAGAAAATCGGCTCTCTTTTAGCATTTGCATATTATTTTGTCTGATCGTATGCATTTATTAATTCATAACGTTTTATTTTATAACTAAAAACTTTTTATTTACTTATCTAGTATTCTCAAGAAGTAGTCAATTTCTTTTTGGAAGGCAAGTGAAAATGGAATGTAACTTTGCCTTTGGCAGATCAGTATGAAATTCCGAAATATATATTTTTTTACAGCAAGCTTTCATAAAATAAAAAAAATTATTCTTCATTCTGAATTAAAATTTTAAGTATGAAAAAGTCATCTCGAAGGGCAATATTAATTTTACATTTTAATATTCCCAAAGAAAAAAGATATTTTTTTAATTAATTAATGTGTTCTTTAAACAAAAATATTTTTTCTGTTGCAGTTGGACAAATAAAAATTCTATCGTTCAATCTGCGTAATTTCGATATAATAGCGGAGAGGAAATGCCAAAGAGCAAAAGCGAGGCAGTCATATAACATCGGACACCACGAGTATTACACGAAATTGGTTCTCAAGAAGTGCATTATACATTACAACGCTATCATACGGTATTCTATCTTGTCACACTTGTACGACTGCATGCTTTTAAGGTTTTTGAATTTTACAACTGAATCTTATGAATCTCCGGTGTTTCATACACAAAACCTGTAACTGTTAAAACTACAGTTACTAAAAGTATATTGATATTTTGTTACATGAAATATCGTGTTTCCTGTTGAAGGGAAGCATATGCTGAGTTAGATTTTTGCTTTTTATCATCCCTTATGGCTTAAAGATGTAATTTATATGTGCCCAAAAAATACATTAGTCATGAATTATCATATCATTAGTTAATAAAGATGAAATTATTTTTAATAGTGAACGCCCCATTGTCTCTAGGATCTCTTTCGTCTCGTTTATATTGTACCCTTTCAGAAGTGCTCTCTCAGAAATAATAAAAGCAATAAATCAAAATCGCATCAGCTGTTTTTAGCTTTTTCATTAATTACAAAGAGTAAACGTTTTCCTCTTTTTATAATATTGATAGAGATAGAGATTCCTATATTATTTAACTCATTAATTCAATACAATGAATGTTTATAAAATGTTTATAATTCATATATGTATAATAGTAGTGTAGATAGATAGACCTTCCTATATTGAACTCATTAGTTCAATGCAATGAATGTGTTAAGTGGATTTGTTTATAAATCATAATACACGATTATACATCAAACAAAGTCCATAATAAGGCTTTAATAACAGACAAATCACGTCTATTTCAGATACGTATCAATGATCGAGAGCGCCTTTAGCCTGGCTTCGGCACTACAATTCATGTTGAGTGTTATGGTTCTTTGTTTAGTTGGAGTTCGATTTTTATCGGTAATAATGATTTGCACATACAATGTTTGTACTATTTTTGTAATACGAAATAGTGTTATTTCTTTAGTTTGAATTTCAGAAGTGTAGATCGGTTGTTGTTGTATATAAAAGGCGGTTACGTAAAGCGTAAAGGTTTTTGTTGAAGCTATAGATTTTTTTTACTTTATTCCTTACTTTTTATATTTATTTTTCTGATTACTTGTAAGTTGTAATTAAGATTTAATAATTTCTCAATTAAAAAGTTGTTGGTTAATGTTGTTTTTTGCTGAAAATTTGGTCTTTTACAAAGAAACACGAATTTAAACTACCGAATTTAATTTATAATATAAATAATTTGTAAAAACCGAAGTAGCGTTAATATGTAATTTTCATATACCAGAATACATAATTATGAACTAAAGGGAGGTAATACAAAGGTATTATTAAAATAGATACGTTATTATTGAGCCATTTGATACGATTTGTGGTTGATGGTTATATTATGCATTTATTAGTTCACATAATAACAAGTTATACTTCACATAATATTCCAGTCAGTAGGTATTAATTTACAAAACACAAATTAGAATTGTTTTTGCTTTCGTAACTAATTTAACAAGGGCTGGTATAATATATTGTATTGGACTGAATATTCCATCTTAATTTTGTTTTCGAAGTAAATTATAATATATCTTGATAAATAAAATGGATTAATATAAAACCCTCAAACTGAACCTTAAATTTCATATTTTTATTTTGTGCCAGCTTCATTATTTACGATAACGCTGTGCCAGGCCTCCGTCACTCGCTCAAGGTCGCGCTATAAGTGCCTACCGCACAGTAGGTCGGTACCGACCCAAGCGGCAGTTGGTTGGCACACGCGAGACTGCGCACCCGCGTCACGTTTCCCGCGCTCGCTACCAAGATGCCCGGTTATTGCGGAGGGTTGAAAGTCCCATCGGAGTCATTTAATCAGTACGTCGAAGAATTGGAAAAAACATTTTTACTTAATTTTGACAAAGTTTTGATGAACCGGCCGGCTGAATTGCCCTTGCTTTCCAAAAGATTATTTATTAAAATTATTCATAAGATTCAGAATTTTTAAAACAGTTAAATTGAATAACCGTAAGTTCAGCGATGGTAAAAAAAACATTGAACATTTCATAAAATTAAAGCACATATAATTTTTATCTGTATTGGTCTTGTGGCCGCAGATTCACCCGAATGAACCCTCTACCCGTGAACCCGTAAATCTCAGCCATATAGTCAGCAGCCCCCGAGCCACGCAGTAACAAAGAAACTCACAAACCTACCAGGCTACTTTTTATCCAGGAGACACATATAGCGGGTCCACGCGGGTGAAACCGAAGGAAACAACTACTATCAATAAGATTTCATTTTTTTTATTGTATAATGTAACAAATATAATTAACAATAAAAAATTAAGTGTTTCAGCAACTCTGTGTTTAATTTACGCGCTCGGTACAACCCTAAAGTTTTCGTTTGATGACGCAATCACGCGGCGTGCGCGGGAAACTCGCTTCTCGGTGCGTGTTCGTAGAGTACATTTCTTACTGCAGCCGAGTTGCGGCGCATTTTGTAGGTAAATATAGCGTAGGTATTTTAGCTTTTGTATGGGAGTGATGTATCTGTTACGAAGTAACTATTCTCTAATCTGTGGCTGTGCCAACAATGCCCCAGAACGTAATATCAAGCTATTTTTCTTTTTTAGATCGACAACCCGAGAAGTCACCCCATACAAATCATTTGGATGGCAATTTACCTGACTTGTATGTTAATAGAAATATTCATTCTGTGCTGGTTCGGGAACGAGCTCATTTTGAAGGTAACACGTTTTACCCATTTAATATTTACTTAGTTGTGGCGTTTTTACGGTAATGTATTTCAATTTTATAGGATTACATTATGCAAAAATTGTGTCACATATAATATTAATATTTTAGGCTTAACATTCTTGTTAACTAATGTTGATATATAAATTAAATTATTGGGAGCTAGTTGTTGGCATGGCTGCGCCTGCGTGGTCAAATAAAATCCCCTGGGAATGTGATGTTTCACTGCTGTAAAGTGTAACAAAAATTAAACAAAATAACACACTTTCACTTAGTAACGATGAATATTAAATCCAAGAAGATGATGTGTGTATTCTAACACTTTAAGCTTAATAAATAAACCGATTTTAAATATAAGCCTAACTCTGGTATACGCCTAAACGAGCCGTCTCGAAATCTTGGCATAAAGCTGAATGTAAAATGGTACATGTACTTGTAACCGGAACGTAATTTTGTAGGATATTCTACCACCGCGATAAGTGCGCCTAACTCACCTCTTCTAGCACTTAGGCTTGTAGCGTGTGGAAAATTCTAACAAGGTTGACTTATTATAAGTAGAAATTCACGCAATTACCAAGACCTTTATATAATTGTAATAAAAAAGTTATTTTGGTGCCTCATACGGAGAACTAATATAGTCGATGAAATTTTTACGTTTTCTCATGTCTGATTTCAATCTTTTGATATGTTTTGGGCATATAATAATATGTTATGAGATGAATGGGATGTTATTGGAGTTATTTTGTGTGGGACAGGTCTTGCTATTTTAATTGTATTTTGCTATACCTAGCGTTCATTCGATTGACGATAGTCATCTCGCCTCTAATCTTGTACAAGCATATAGGTTTTATATATTTAATACATGTAACAATGTGCAAAGAACCCTATTCTCTACTTGAGCAAATATAAATAAAGAAGAGGCTTTAATTAACGAAATAATAACTTTGCTTTCAGAGCTTAGAGCTTCGTCAAGCAGCGTATGATGGACCGTGGATGATTTTGGAGCCAAAGACAAGAATGCTCATTATTGTTTTCATAGAACGGTGCAACCGACCGTTGAGGGTTACAGCAGGGAAAATATTCACGTTGTCACTTGATACTTACACAAATGTGAGTATATTTATAAAACTTGGTGTTTATTGGATATTAATTTAAATAAAAAATAAAAATAAAAAATCCTTAAACAACGAGTGACAATGTTTGGATATTAATAAAGTTTTGGATGTGAGTTGGGACATGGATATTTAAAAAAGATATAAATTGTACATTTTTTTAAACTTTAACTTTGAAAATAGAACTTGAATTAAATAAAAAAAAATCGTTTCTGTTTCAGCTGATAAATTGGTCGTATAAGGCATTTGCAGTGATGAGAAATATGAAGAAATAGAAATCCGTCATTTAACCGATTTATTTTTAGTATCTTATTTATTTCATAGTAAATCTGTTTCTTACAGCGAAATTAAATTCTTATCACATTCCCTAAAGATACATTTAACTATAAATATTGCTTTCTATGCTTATTCGAATAATAAATCCTAGCTTGCTGTTTATAAACTAATTCACAAAACCTGAATTCAAGGATTTGAATTTAGGTTTTAAATTTCAAATTTCGCAAACTATTGTTAATACAGGAACATGTTTTTCACTATTTTATTTTATCGTAAACTAAGATTAGGCTTCTTATTCTAACACAGTAAAAAATTACAGGCCAACCGAATAAAGAATTATATTTATCAAAACATAAACACCGTAAAATCTTTATAGAAATCTGAATAATAATGTCAATGCAATGAAATGGTCAATCCAATAACCCAAATTATTTAAAACAGCGAGTCATTAACAACTTTTGAATGAAAAAGCACTGATATTATTGTAAAATATTTATTAACCATTGGTATTGAAACGAGCACTTAATTTAGTTTTGGCATAATAAATAATAATATTGTGTATCTGTGTCAAACAGCTGCTTGAGTAGGGAGTGCGGTTGTTGAATACCTTAGTATTCTGTTCGCTGAAATATTTTAAGTTCATCTTAGTAGTGGTTGCCCTTGATTTTATTAGGGTGACACAACTAAAAAATAACGCTGTAACTTTTCATAATACAGGGTTTGACGTTAATGTAAAACAACTCAGGCCTGAGTCTACCCGTTATCAATCTCACTGAAAGAGATTGAAAGGTCCGGTAAAATTATGCAAAAAATGTGTTTTGAAAGCTTTATAAAATCTTTAATCTTGGAATGAAACCTCGGAAATGCTTTGTAACGTTTTTTTTAACTTTTTAGTTTAACATCATAAAAATAAGATTTAGTGATTAAAACTAATTGTTCTTATTATGTAAAACACAATTAGGTAAATATGTAAAACTTTTTTATGTTAAAAAAATATTTACGAAATAATCCTTTGATAGGTTAACCGTTTCTTGAAAGGAAGTTTCTATATACACGAGAAACAGTTAATACATGTGTGGCCGGTTGATTACAAAGGTGCACGTTACCGGCCTGCAGAGAACAGTGCTCACAAGGAGGAGGTACTTCTCGAGCGCCGTGAGCCTCCCCTACAGATAAACTTTCAAGCGGCATCGTGTATTTAGCTGTGAGCAGAAATGTAACGAGTAAACACAATTTCTTAACAAAGCTCGAGCAAGCGTTTCAGCGCTCTCGTCTTTTACTGAACGTTAAAATTCTTTGAATTTCCAACTTTTGCCAGTTCAAGTCGCTTCCGTAAATAGGAACATCACTAGTTTGCTCTACTATTGAACACGATTGAGATCATGATTAGGATGGAGGTCATGATTTCTGCTTTATCGTATGTGTTTATAATTTTATTTCAATGATGTATTAAAAGTAACTTTTTTTCAATATAGATTGAGATCTACAAACAGCTTAATAATAATAAGTTTATCGAATCTAAACATAAAGTTACCAGTCTACAATAACGTAGGTGACCAATATACTGTACTTACATATTATGATGATACAATCACACCTCAACTGAAAATATCAGACGTATCATTGATATCTTATTATGATTCAACGTCCACAGAGTTAATAAAAAAGAGACGATTGCTAAGCCGCATCTCTTTATAGGGTCGCCGCTGAAGCGCGGGTGTGTCGGGCCAATAACTTTTATTTCGAAGCATTGTCTTGGCCGCGCGCCACACTGTTTGCGCTTTATTGAGTCGGGCTAACTTCGTTGCGTTTTAAGGTGTCCGGAATTGCATTTTAAAGTTTCCCCTCATTTTCTATTTGTCTTTCAGACGTCTGGACTTTTTCAATTTAATTGCGAGTTAACAAACAAACTGCTAAGTAAATAAGGAACGGAGTTTAGTTACCCCTTAGTAATTTTAAGCAGCTTTTTCTTGGGAATGAAATCTTATATATACGGTTCAATAAGTTGTGCCCACTGAGATTTTGTACCCATTCATAACAATAACAAATGTTTTGAACGAAATTTTTTATCTGCGTTTGCGTTTTGTTTTTTTTTTCTAATTTATATTGCGTTTGTATAAACAAACACTTTATTTGTTACTAAGGGAGAAAGGGCTGCAATAAAATTTTTATCATTCAATACTGAAACACGGAATTTCAATAAAAATCGAAAAGTATGTATCGGACGCTCCAATGGCTGCGGTTAATATTGACACCCATTTGCATAGAAATGTAACCTATTGACTTTCTTTCAGATATTGTGTGCGTAAATGTTTTACATTTGGATTCATTTCAATTTTTTTCTGTTCCTTATTTAAATGGTATTACCGCAACACAAAAAAAAACAAATATGGCTTTAATTTACCATTTATAATAATATACACAAAATATGTTATTTCGAATTAAATTCATACCTACGCATATATTCATAAAATAGTCAACCATTCGCGTCTTAATAAAAGCTTGTCCTTTTGGGGCGTTAGGTAGAGCGTAAAAAAGGGCAACCTTAACTCATTTCAATAAAATTAAAAGAAAATGTACTCTTACCAACTCGAAGAAGAATTTTTACATTTCATATATTTCTAGAATATCCAATATTAACCATTCAAACTGTTTGTAGCTGTGCTACGACAATGTCTACAAAAGGCGTAGCTAGTTGCTACGTGTGCTACAAAATTCGTAGCCGTTAATTATCATGTAGGTGTAAACCGTCAACAACAACACGTGTGGTGGTTACCGTGTAATTATAATGTAGAGAGCGATGGTTGTGAGTGAACGCCTCCCCGCCATTAGAGCTGGCCGACAAGCGTCACTGACTTATTACATAAGATTGATGGAGGCATCGCGCTTACATTTCACCGTTGACGCCCTTAGAATGCGCCACTTTTTGTGCCACTTGAAACGTTAAAATCTTTTATCTTCTTTTTAAGTGGTAATTCAAAACGAGAGTTACCGAGTAGTTAGTACCGATAAAAATAAACCTTGTAGATATAAATATAAATAATTGTACACTTCATTTAATATAATATAATTTTGATTATAGGAATTAATATGATATTGCTTTTATATTTAACACACTCTTTTGAACTTGTTTAGTCTATTTACATTCTCTAGCTAATACAAGTAAAATTAGTTGATCTAATATTTAATACCTAAAAATGATTATATATTTCTATATTAAAATGATTCCACGTAATTGATATAATATAATCTTATTTCAAATTAATATTTGGAGATATGTCTAGTCACTTAATAATATTATTAATTATATATTATGGCAAAAATGAACTGTATAATAAAAGCTGATATGCAAGAACGATAAAAAAATAATAAACTTTTATTAAAACGCTATAAAAATAATAAAAAAGTTGACGCAAGGGTCCCACCATGATGCTGAGTATTAAAGAGTTTTTAACGAGCAGAATACTAAGATATTCAACGCCGGGGTCACAAGAAGTTCAGTTAAACTTACTGTGTAATACCGACAATTACTTTTTATGTATAAATTGTTCTATCGTTATCATTAACATCTTACTAAATTAAAATCCGGCATCTTAATAGATAATTATAAGATCAAAGCCTCTTCAAGGCTACCTACTGTGGTAATGACAAGGATATACAATGAAGCCCTGATGATCAACTTTGAAAAAGATGTTAATTAAAAAATGGATTTTAACAATTTTTGTTTAGTTTACATGTCTTACTCATAATTTAATAAAAGTGTAACTAATATAGAAGATATGGCAGCGACAAATTATTTAAATATCTACCATAAGTTGATTCCGTGATAATATGGATCGTAACTATTCAAGCTATAGGGTTTGAATTGTAAAATAGGAATATTAAAGAATTAATATAAATAATTGGAAAAATGCAAAAATATTAAAATTTAGTATCTCAAGTTTCATGGCTACTGTTATCTGTTTTGTTAACATTAATTGCTTGTATTTACAAATACAGAACACAGAAACTAAAAGTCATTAAATATTTTTTGTCTCGATGAATGTTTTGTGAAATTCGTTTTGAGCACGCACTCAACTTCAAACAAAGTTAAATTCAATTTGTCAGAATTTAAAAACAGACTAAAAATTTAAGAGACTTAAATGAAAGTAAGCAAGGCCGTCGTACTTTGGAACAAGGAAAGTTATACCCTGCGAGAATCTATTTATAAACTGGAAAAACTAATACTTTGAATTAGCCGACTTATGGGTTACCTAAATTGTAAATATAATTGGTTTGAATTGAAATTTTATTTGGATAATAATGTCTAGATGGAAATATATCATAGCTTTTGATATGTTTAAAGTTTAAGATTTATGTTATAACTCAATATTTGCGTAAGCCAATTCAAGTCTAGTTGATATAATTTGATATACCTCTTTATATATTATAAGCCACGAAACTACAATTCAGTTCTGTACAATAGTTTCATATTATTATGACTCGCTGCGATTCGCTATGAATTCAACAAGCACATAATAGTTGTCTAGTGCATGTAAAATCCTAGTTTAGAGAAGATTTAGAAGCAGTAATATGCACGACACTGTAATACCGTAATATTTAGGTAATACGCTTGCAAATGACGTCGAGGCAATGCCACAAATTGTGTTGTCGTAGTTTGCTCGTGAGTGTGGCAAGGCAGCAGTCTCTTAACATTGTTAGTTGTTCTTATAATTAAATAGAAAATTATTTGAATTGCGACGTTTTATTTAATTTATGTCAGTCTATCTATTTATATCCTTCGTATCCTGAACAACTTACGACAAACATTTAGGTAAAGTAATCACGTATCCATACTAATATTATAAATGCGAAAGTAACTCTGTCTGTCTGTCTGTTACTCAATCACGCCTAAACTACTGAACCAATTTGCATGAAATTTGGTATGGAGATATTTTGATACCCGAGAAAGGACATAGGCTACCTTTTATTGCGAAATATGTACCACGGGCGAAGCCGGGGCGGACCACTAGTTTAATATAAATTTGCGAATGTTTTGTTACAAACTTGCTTCTTGTAACAAGTCATAAATAAGGGTGGGTAATAATGAAAATGTAAAATGAAGGCAAAACAAACAAGTGTTGTTTTATAAAATCGTAGCAATACAATAATGTTATCCTCAGCGTGGTGAAGCGGTATTGTATCGTGTTCAAAGCAAACCTATACGAGTATCGTAACAGTTGTTCCCGACGTTTGCTTAACTTCACCGTTGTTGCGTTGACTGTGATAAATTTCTCGTTGGTGGAGTTCTTTGTCAGGGAATATTGAAAAAAATCGCCGCTTTAAGCATTGTTAGCTGTGACTGCGAGTTTGACGGATCGTGGTACTACATAACTACAGTTAATCATAAAAGGGTGCCCCTGTCTGTCGCTTTATACAATCCGATCAGTATTTAGGAGTCTATAAGATTTCTGTTTATTTTATGAGAACAGTTATTTTCTACCATATTTTCTAATGGCGAATGTCAATTTCTTATATTTACACAAAATTACATTCATGGCGGAAGTTCTTAATACGTAGCGGACAACTTTTATTAAATATCTAATGCTAACGAAAAATTCGTTTCAACTCACTGAGATAAAATTATCTTATTAATATAATCATGCTTTGTTTGTATCGAGATTTTTATTTCAGTATTACACGGGCAGGGTCGCGGGCCTTAGAAAATATTGTTATAACATTACAGTAAAAGGTTATCAAAGGGTGTTAGCAAACATTGTTACAAGAATAGATTCTATTTAGGAACATTCACCTGAAATCCGTTCGAAGTAAGAAATACAGAATCTAAACCTTATTTTGTTAATCTGAATTCGCTTACGGACTGGCAAATGGGCCATGAATTTAGATTTTTGTTCTCGTTATATTATTATGACTAATATAATTTCCAATTTGTCATATCCCTGCGGGCTGTGGCAGTGAATTGTAAATATTTAGAAAGCCTTTTGTTCCATAAACCGACCACAAAAAGAGAACGGTACAAATCAAATGAACGCAGGAAGCGGTTCCAATTCTAAGGGAGAAATTCCGGTGAAAATATCTTTGAAATAAATGTAAATAAATAGGGATTTCGAGATTAAAAGCGGTACAGTGATATATTGAGGATTCTTGCAACCCTTGGGCGCCAGCCGCTTTGCTTCGAAACATTATACACAAATATTATACAGCGTTTATTTATTTTCACAGTAAATTCTAAAGCTGTTTCAATTTCTGAAGAACTTTATTGTACTTGTACTTGTTTTGTTTGTTATTTTAGATGTAATATGTTTTTTTTGTTTGATAAAATCAGGCTTTTCGTGTGATTGCTCTTATTATAGTCCATGTAGAATAGTTATAGTGGCAGTTTTTTTTAAGGAACAACTTATTAGATACTGTTGTCGTCCAAAAGTTTCAGTGCTTTAAGTCAATAGTATATAATCATGAAATTATTATCAATTTATAATATTATAAAATATAATTAAATTTTATGAAGCGTAGCGATCAAGTATTCATTTGTCAAGATAAATCGTTTCTCTTCGAGCGCATCTGCTGCCAATTCAATTTCCCGTACTTTATTGAGAAATTAAAAAGTTTTCATTAATTAGAAAGTTCACGGAATCTACATAATAAACAGTAGGTCGATGCACGACAAAGTTTAAGATAGAAATATTTTGTTCGCGATTACATAGAATTTTAAGTGGGAAGTCGGGATTCTGTCTTAATGGAAAAGTTGCGGCAACTTGGCGATCCGAGAAGAAAATTTGTAAGAAGATTGTTGAAGATTTGATACATTGAAATGGATAAAGACTTTGTTTTAGTCGCCATTAAAACTATCAGGATGTTTTCCTTGACGTTTTAAATAATTTACTTTTCTTTATATTTAAGTGAATGTAACTGTATGTTGTATTTATTTGTGTTTTTTTGTCTATAGCTACGACTTATTTTGTATCAAACTTATTTTATGTATTGAATTCCCGAAAATCTGTATTAAAGGTTGAAAGCTTTGACTTTTAATTCATACGTAATTCACGATAGAAAACTTACACATTAAATAGAAAAAAAGCCACGATTTGTGTAAATGTGCGACCCATTCGCCTGTTCTCAGTTGGTTGTCGTACATAATAGCGTGCACTCCGCATTATGTGGCTTACGCAGCAATATCGTAACGAGTTAATGCAGTGCGATTCAAATGAGGAATTCGTAATTAAAGGCCCTTTTCACGCCTTACCCCATACAATGGTGCTAAAAAACTTGTTTCGTTAGAGGAGTTCATTAAGAGGACGCGCAGCCCGCCTAGAGAGCAGTTTGTGAGCTCGCGCTTGACCTAATTTGTGTTGCCGCTGTCACACTGATGAGGATTCTTTTTGTAAATTCTTTTGTTTCCATAATAACTTCTGGTACGTGAATGCTGTACACGAATTCGCTCAATGCTCGCACTGAGCGCCTCTCATCGCTGACGACTCTATTAATTTAATTAAATAGAAGTTTTAATGAGGTTTAACGTGGTTTATAACGTGTTTATTTTGTTTATGTAGGATTTTAAAATTGGATCGAGAGGACGCCGTCCTATTAATTAAATTGTTAATTATTATTTTTCGTTTTAATATCGCTCTGTGACATAATTAATAAAATATTTCTGTAAATAATTGGATGGTAAAACTTGTATTTCCGAATGGAAAATAGTTTTGGTTAATTAATGTAATAAATAAGAGAAAATTTACATTAATTGGTTTGAAAATCAATCAATCTATCTAATAAATAATAATTTGATTTTCTTACTGTTAAGCAGTTGCAATCTTCATAATAATATTTAAGCAATTAGTGGTAAGAATTAGAGACACAAATATACGGATAATGTTTAACCAGATCAGCACCGGGTTCCTGGGCGCAGTGCCTCGTTAGGGTGGACACAATAATTATAGCTAGCATACATTAATTAGATAGTGACAAGGGTTAATATTAAATATCTTTAGGACATATTCTTTACCTAAAATTACGGTCATATTAAGATGATGATAAAACGAATCAGAACGTTAAAATAACAGATTTTAATTTTTGATTATAGTTCTAAAAATTCGAAATGTATTATAGTTATCGGAGGAACGATGTGAATCGTCTGCATTTTAGATAAAATGTCCATATCATGTAATAGAGACTATACAATTTTAGTTACATTCCATAAGAATTAAATAGACCACTCTACGTGTATAATATAAATGTTGATAATTTATATGTATTATGTTCTTACTTTCCTTGAGTTTACTATTTAATTCGCTAGAGTACGCATACCATTAGAACCCCATGACAATGTGACCCTACTTATAACAGTATATGGACTACTTAACCGGTTACGCACCTGCTTTTCTTTAAGTGTTACGGGCAGTAATGGTTCACGGATATTGCTTAAGATGGAATAACTAAAGAATATTTTAGCAACGGCCGTCTATCGTGACACTTAACGATAAAAACCCAGGGGAATGACGATACTTTTTGCCGTATACAATGCCGTTTCAAGGATCTTCCTAAAAATATATAGGCCAATATTTGAGTTAGTCTTTTTTCCTTATGAAAATCCCACAACAATTCGAGCACGTAACTAATAGCTAGTAACTACGACCAATAATATGTAAATGAGGCTAGTGAAAATAAGAAACGCAGCGCCAATTGTCGACTGAGTTAATTACAGAGTATTAGTGAGCCGAGTAACTTTACCGAGTGTGCCAATTAGGGCTAGGATTATTGCGATATGTAAGCCCCGACAACTTTACATGGTGATATTAAAATTGTTTGCACTGTTTATCGTGCACAAGAGTAAGAGTTATTTTGAAATGAACAAAATTTTAATACTTGTGTCATATCTCGCAGAATCATGTCAGCTGTGTACACGGTAATGAGTGTGTTTATTAGCGTAGCGGATTCAACGAAAATGTCATGCAAATGACTGTGAATATTGCTAGTTAATTGAAATGGTGCGGTTAGAGCTCAATGTGCCTAAAAATTTAAATGAATTTAGTAATAGGGAATTTAAGGTTAAATTATTATTATTCAGATAATAAATATGACAGCATATAAATATAAATTATACAGAAAGTTAAAAACAAAAATGAAGAAATTACATTTTATTACTTAATCATTAAATCAACTTCACAAAAGTTCTTTCTACAGCAATCAAAACGATTAAATAAATTGCTTACAGCAAAAGACAATGCAAGCAAAGAAACAACGAGATACACGCGAAAGTGAATAAAAAAATAACAATGAATAAATTACAAAAGGAGGCCACAAAGAGACGTCTAATTTCAGGCAGTTTTTGCTTTTTACATTCTTCTATCATTCAGCTTGAAAGGGTATATCGTCGAGCCAAAATACATTGCTCACTGACTTGTGAATGTTGAGCGTAAATAGAGAATTATTTATGATACGGCTTGGAAGGTATGAATATATGCAAGAGGGAACCTAGAGCTTCTTGAATAACCACGGAATATATGTTAAGTTAATATGTTATATAAATTATGATTAAGTGCCTTGGAGCTCAGATGTTTGTATATAACGTGTGATTTATATACCATAAGCATTGGTAATGCACTTTATTTTTGTGGACGTTCTAAACGTTTCAAAAGAGATATTTAAATAAAATTAAATATTTGCATGCTTTCACCTTAGATATAAACAAGATCTATTATTGAATATGCAGCAAAATTGTGTTCCTAGTTTAGTAATTTTCAGAACTATTACCAATCGAAATAATATCGTCCTGATGAGCAATATCGCAATATCATCAACGGCAGCCAATCTACACAGAAGCACAATTATGCACACACGTACCATTATAAAACTTTCCTAGTATTCGCCAGGACTAATAGGATGGAAAATTCAACAAAATATACAAGAATAAGAGATCAGGTGGACGATAGACAAAAGCTCTATAACATCTTGTTTGTTCGGTCCCCCAGGACGTCCCGATCTGCAGACGAACATGTTTTATTTATTTAATGTCTTTGACAACTTATACATTTAAAACTTTTTTATAAAACTATTTAAATAATTGAATTATTCGTGACAGTTGGTAAATTTAATATTCACAAAAAGTTGGTAACGTAAATTCATCATTTGTATATTATTACAATTTAATGTTAAATTAAATGATCTAGTTGATAAATAAATATATAAATACAATGATCATTAGCTTTCTAAATAGCCTCTATATTACAGACTTCGTTTTGTAAGGTTTTACACTAAAAGGCGAAAAGCGCTTATTTTGTAGCCGCTTTACTTCGCTTACAATAGAACTTTTCTCGCATGCATCTTTGTAGCTCTCCCGAAAATATTTGTAGCTTTGAGTTCTTTAGTAGCATTACGTTTTAGATTTAGCGCTCGGCTTTTATTGTTCAGTATAAATATTTATTTAAAGTAATATTTTTGTATATGTTACAATTAATAATAGTTAAAAGTAACGTTTACAATATTCATTATAATTTCCACACCATAGGATCATTTAATATGCCTCGGATTCAATATTGTTTAATGTTTTTATGACGATTTAAATTTAAAATTAAACAACCAGTTTAAAATTATTGGAATTGATTCCCCTTAGTTTTATCTATACTTACTAATATTATAAAGCTGAAGAGTTTGTTTGTTTGAACGCGCTAATCTTGGGAACTACTGATCCGATTTGAAACATTCTTTCCATGTTAGATGAATGGGCATTCATTTAGGAAGGCTATAGGCTATATATCATCTCGCTAAGACCAACAGGAGCGGAGCACTACGGGTAAAACCGCGGAGCACCGCTAGTTTAGCATAATATGGTTTATAATAGGTATGTTATTTGTGATATTGTAAGAAGCAAATAGAATTTGTGGGAAAATAGATAATAGCCTTTAGATTTCAATCGAAGATGAAAGCACAGTCCATTCAAGAAAACTCAGCGTTGTTCTCGTTATTCCGTACGAATAGGAAATCTTTACGACAAAGTCTACCATACTCAAATGAAAATGGAAAAGGACGTAGGCCTTAGTAAATTTGCTATTAAGTAGTAGTTAAGTATTGAAAAATACTATGTAATTGAAAAACTTAATTAGAGGAGATTTACATCGCAAATCTATAAATAATAGTTGGGGTTAATAGAGCTTAAGAGTTGAGTCAGGAATCTTATTGCCCTGTACAATGATATAATAAAATTTTCGATGCAAGATACGCATTGTTGGTGAAGAGATGACAGATACTTATAAAAGCTTATGCACTACCACATCTACAACTTCATTTAGCGATAAATATGGCCTTAATGTATAAAAATAGGAACTATTATATTTTTCATGAGCCAGAATCACAATGCTCAATAGAAGTCAATGGTTGTCAAACATTTTATCAGATGAACGTGTTGCCAGCGTGAAATTAGGGAGATACGCGCCGTGAAAATTGGATGGTGTGACATGCGAATGCGAGCTAGGTAATCACGTTTCAGATTTATGTTTGAATTTAGGTGACAGAATAAGCGAAAATAAAGATAGCAAAAACATAAATGACCTATCTTCCTAAAATGCAATTTTTCTAAAGTTTTCAAAAGGTCATCCTAAATTATTTGCTTTAATCGTGTTACAAATGCCTTAAATTAAATCGACCGTAATTAAAATTTAGGTATGTAAATAGTGATCTAAATGAATATCTTTCTTATTATACGCAAAAACAAAACTCAACTCAACTTAAATATTCTTCTAAGAAATATAATGCAAATCTCCTCATCTGTAGGTATTAAGCATTCATTCCTAAAGTTTTCAGTTCATAACGAGATTGCAGTCTTTAGTTGTATTAAAATAATGTTATTGTTTGCGTGCTTATAGAGCATCATAGTCATTGAACCAGTTTTGATTATGTAGATACGGCCATGTCGTTCAACCTTTGCATCTGTTAAGTTAGAAATTAAAAGGTAATTTTTCGAGGTCCAATTTTAGTTTAAATGGTTTCATATTTATAACTTTTGTATTGCATGTTTCACACCAATTTAAACTTTTGAATAGCGGCATTCAAACTACAAGTAATTTTTAAAACGCGGCCACCCAGGACTGACTTTTGTTGCTTGTAAATTTATTCCTAGCTTTGTTAAATGCTTTTACAGAATGAATGTTGAATCATAATAATTGTCGTGAGCATTTAATGAGCGTTCTTAAGAGCTTAATTCAATCGAAATTATAAAATTATCACGGTAGAGTTTTTGATATTCTTAATTTTTAAATAAATTGAAGAGTGTTAAGTGGTTCTTTTGTAAATAAATAGTGAAATCTTAAACTGTTCGTCATAAATTGCGATACGCGCCGACGTACAGCCACTGGCGTTGCTTGGACGTTCCCACGGATTTATGAGTCGCACTGCGGAATATAAATTCTTACGCGTTACAAACCGCAAAAACTACAAGCCTGATAAACTTGTACTAATTAACGTGAAATCCACCTTGAATTACTATTTCTTTGTGTAATGCTGTAAAATCTTTAAATAAAAGATTTGGGGCTTATGATAATAGAATCTATTGTTTTATAGTGTATTTTTTGTACTTAATTTACTGTCGGTTTTAAAGTACTAAACATATTTATAACATTTATTTTATTAAAATGGATACATAATAAAATATGACATGAATGGGTTTTGTAGTAGTTGTTTGTTCAATGAACACTGTCCATTTTCAATCAAAAAACGTGTTAAGTACTATATTTACACAACTAAACAAAAATATCAGTAAAATGTTTGATAGCATGAACACCGACAGAAGCAATTGTGCAGAATCACGGTTTTGTTGCCGGCTAGAGATTTATTGAAGTTTTATTTTAGATAAAGGAAAAAATATTTGTGTGCGTATTTTATATGGAACGTGGAAGTAAAATACCTAGTCGTTGTTTTTTATCTTTCTTTTCATATTTAAAATAATATTGTCTTGTTGATAAATATTAAGTAGGTATATTAATTTTAAGATTTGTGCTATTTGAATTGAAATATTAAAGTTACCTACTTCGAGAATTTTTGAAACATGAAGGTAATGTATGTATCTTTGATCCAGAAAAATACCTTTGCATTGAAAAACACGACAAAAAATCATAATAATATATCGCTTAAATATAGGGTTCAGTAGGATTTTTCTTATAGTTAAGTAATATTAGATACCTACTTACTTGATTGGATTGCCGAAATTGGAAGGCAAAATCGCTATGTAGGCGTATCGGGCGTCTTATAAATTCAGGCAAACTTATATTTTTTCTATCCAAGTAAAGAGCAAGCGATGAAATGAATAAGAGAATACTTTTTCTTCGCAAAATGTGACAAAGAGGTGGCGCGGGATTTTCCAACGTGAAGTTATTGTCTGCGACGCAAAGTCGCCGTGACAAATAGTGCTGCGTTTTTCAGTTCTAGAACATTCTAAATAAGAGTTAATGTTGACGTTGTACCTTAAACATTGAGTCGAGCTATTTTTGCGGCAAGGATTTTCCTGCCCGTTTTACGGTTATTTTCTTCAGTGTATTTTTACTGTTAAATTAAAATAAACCACTGCTTATTTATTATGTTCTTATGGTACCTTCGATTAGCATTTCTATGTGGCACGTTGACGTAGTATCGTGTAGATTATTATAAACAGTAATCATGCAAACTTCAAGTAATGCGATACTTCTTCGTCAATACGGGCGTGTTACCGTAGAAACGAATATAGGCTCACGTTCAATGTTCATGGTTTCAACTTGATGGAATGAAAACCTTCAATTTTCAACTATGTTATTCTTTTGCTAGGCTCAGGGTAGGAATATATGGAGTTTCGGTCATAATGGACTACTACATGTGTCCAAACTTTATAGTATCCATGTATGTCATTTCACATGAAGGTATTGAACTTAAACGTATGTAGGTATTGCATATATGTTATTAAATGTAGGACGTAGGTAACCAGTTAGTTGACCATGATTTATTATTAAGTAGAATGTACTTGTTTTGTTGTTGTTCTATACGCCATGGAGTTAAACTTGTCAATTAAATTTATTTATGAAAGCAAAAGAAAAATTAATTAAAAAACTTTTCATAACAGAAGGTCGGGCCATTGTCAAAATTGGATCCCGTCCAAACTGTCGTATGTTTTTGAGCTGATTATATATATTTGGTTGAATTTCTTCAATATTATAATATTCATGTTTAATATGTATTTATGTTATCATATTAAATGTATTGGTCGATAGTCAGTGAAGGGTAAAATTGTTTACCTTACCTTGCCAGCAAGCACAAAGGCTCTGCTCAGTGGCTCGTATTTGATCATCTGTGAGGTTGATAATAATATTTGTCTTTTTTGAGATCTGAGCTTGATAATAATATTTGTCTTTTTTGGCATTTTTATACCGTTATGTAGACATTGGTATACCAATAAAATGAAATCTTGTTCTTCAATTCTTCGAAATTAAACCGAAAACGTTACCAATTTTGTTTGTGCCAGGAAGGGAAGTTATTGCATGTTAGCAGTCTTTGCCTTCAAGCATTCAAAATAATTAATTGAAATGACTAGCGTTCTTTTATAGCAGTTTGGCTCGTAATGTCAAATGCTCTATGAAAGGGGGCTTTTAAACGTCGATATGGCGACTAAAGATTCGATTCTTTTGTTATGCGATAAGCTAATTTTAGTTTTTTTTTTTATAAAAGGATTTCTCTGATAAGTGAGCTACATTCTATTTATCATTTAAGTTATTTGGCAAGGCAACCATTATATGATTGAGTTTTTGCCAAAGTTTAAATAATATCGTTCCTATATTGAACAACAAAACTAATTCGCCATTGTGATATTGGAATAGAGGCATTGCAACAAAGTTATTCTGACAGATGGCGGTTTATTATTTACTTCCTCCTATTCCAACTGCAGCGACTACTCGTGTTTCTAATTAAATAACAAACTTTAATTAACATTGAGCAGAGGATGTTAGAAGACTTCAATATCGCTATTCGCTAGATAATAAAATAAAAGAAATCGGGAAAGTAAGTGACTTTGAAAGGCTTCTTAGTGTTTTAGGATTACACTTTTTCACAACAAATACCTTAAAAATTCCAGACGAGCAAGAGCAAATTTTCCCCTTTTCTATTGAAAATGTATTTTAAGGATAAAAGCTATGAAAATATATTTTTAAGTCATTTATAAACTCGATAAACGATGCATTTGAACCTATAATTATAATAAGCTTCGTCTTGGGTGCAAATTTAACGATTCAATACAGAATTCGAGCTAAGCATTAACGATATCCTCGTTAATTTACAAGCATACCTAATTGTATTTAATACATATATAGATAACCATAATAATGCATATAAATTTCTCATTCCATTAATTTCGTGTCATACTTAACAGATAGTCGTCGCTAATTGAACAGTCGTCGTTGACTTATGGTCCAATAAAATCGAGATGTGAAAAATAGCTTCTATCCCATTAACGTCACGAGCAAAACGATTTTGCCAATGTCGAACAATCGTTGTGGGAGTGATTTGTGTGTATATATATTGTGATGTGATAGTATTGAAATAATACTCGATTTGTTAGC
>CAJQZM010033600.1:0-34025 GCA_907164665.1 Colias nastes
AATTTTTTCTATTCTTTATAAATTTATATTTATAAAGCATTTGAATGTCATAAAACCAAAAATATAAATTCAAATCCCTACTAATATTATAAATGCGAAGTAACTCTGTCTGTCTGTCTGCCTGTCTGTTACGCTTTCCCGCTTAAACCTCTCAACCGATTTTGATGAAATTTGGAACAGACAATCTTTAGACCCTGAGAAAGAACATAGGCTACCTTTTATCAAAACACCACGCGGGCGAAGCCGCGGGCGGAAGCTAGTAAATATTATATTTATCACTACATAGTATAAAACAAAGTCGCTTTCCCTGTCCCTATGTCCCTATGTCCCTATGTCCCTTTGTACGCTTAAATCTTTGAAACTACGCAACGGATTTTGATGCGGTTTTTTTTAATAGATAGAGTGATTCAAGAGGAAGGTTTATATGTATAATAACATCCATTAAATAGTGGAGAAGTACTGTTATTTTTGAGGTTTCTAATGTGATGTCGTAAAAAATTACATTTTTTCCGCTTACATTGCAAACGCAGGCTGAACCCTACGAGTTTTATCAAAATAATGTACTCAGTATTATACACATTGAAAAGGTCTATAGAAAAGTCCGCGATGGTATATGTCTATCTCTTATGGATAACCAACAATAACTTTTTTTTGTCATTTACTTTTTACGACAAATAATGGCTAATTTTCGCTGCGATTTTAACCAATATAATCCTTAACCAATTAAATACCTTGAATACATTGTTCATTTAATATAGATCTATATGGCCCTTTACACCGTATGATTTAAGTGAATATTTTCGAAGTTATTACAGATTAAAAAATTGCGGGGCGTAGCGTTTGCGGCGGCACCAGCCGGCCGCCCGGCTATCTATTTTATACCCGTGCGAAGACGGAGCGGGCCGCTATGTTTTTATATACAACGTTCACAGTTTTTCTGTAGTGTATTTAGTATCAGCATTGCACCCGTGCGAAGCCGGGGCGGGTCGCTAGTACCTATATAAAACACCTAGAGGTTGGAATTAGTCTTTATAATATATCAAGGTGAGTATGTGTGGTATATAATTTTATACACTTTTTGTTGTAAAATATTTAAAATTTAGTGCACTGTGGCCTGTGATAGGTCTCTAGTTATTAATAAAATTATTTAACTTGATGGGTTTAAATGTATAATTTTGTAACATTTTTAGTATTTACAATTATGTAAATTGGTTTCAAATCTCATATTTTTTTATTTTTTGTTGCTAACTTATTTTTAATCCCACACAAACTACACACAGGGTGTCCCAGCGTCGATGTACTAATACTAAAGGGACTTATAGTTTTGCGTACACTGATTACGTAGAAAACACTTATAAAATTGAAAACACATGTTTTTTTAATTAAAAAAAGACATTTAACTAGATAAATTCTTAAAAATTAATAACTCACCAATGCCAGCAGCTCCTGGTTAGCATCAATCTCATATTTCTCCTTGGACGCGAAGATAAGCGCCATTGACATAGAGATGGTATACGTTACCATGGTGATGGTGAACGCATCTAGAGCTATGTCCGATAGAAGTTCGATTGGCGGCACTTCTGGGACTGGTAAACTGGAAAAATATAATAAAAAATCATGAAAAAAATATAAAAAAATTCATGGAAAATTTTTTACATCCTGTATGATTGCATTGATTGGAAATAAAATCATGGAAAAAATAATACACTGTATTATGCATTGATTAGAAAAAATAATACGCTGTGTACCTAAATATTGCACTGAGAGAAAAATACATCATGTATATGTATAAAAAATGTACATGATACATTTTTTATACGTACAGATAAAAAATACGGCCTGTTTTATTGCACTGACAAAAAATACACTGTGTATTTTTTTTCTGTTCAAATTGAATGTAGGAAATTGTTTTAGAAGTATTTTACTTCTAAATGAGTAATGATGGATGAGTATGTAAATGTTAGCTTGCATTGAGTTCCTAAATTTATAAAACTTGGGGTAAGTATTCATAGAAAAATATAAAGCCACAAAATGGCGGGTCATCCTTTTGTATTTTTTTTTAAGTTATCATAATGTATATAACTTCCTAATTCAAACTATCCTAATTGAAACAAAGATTTTTTAAATAAAAAAAATTACTAAAAATCTTAACTTATTCGTCAGTAATAAGTATTTTTTAAAACTCACCCAGTAGGTATATTTCCGACCAAAGAAATCCCATACAATGCTTTCAAATCGCACAATTTGGATGCCACAGTCCCCGCCACTATAGCTAGTAACTCTATTGGCACCGGCACTCGGCTTCGCTTGCTTACCCATGGCTGAAAATAAATAAAAATTTATTGAAAGCAATTTATAATCTTCTGTAAATTACTATTACAATTTTTTATTGTGTTAATAAATAAGACAATTTTTTGACAAAATTAATTATTAAATTAGTTGATATTGACTTAAAAAATACTAAATAATTTTATATTTTTTTCTTATAGACTTGTTAATTTTACACAAATGTTCATTTTTTTTGGTGCATTGTAAAACACTCATTCAAATATGTATTTATTACTTTTAATAGCTTTTTTCCAACAATGTATGTACAATTCATTAATTAATTAATTTTTATTTATTCTTGGCTTGTATTTAAACATTTTTGTGATGTAAACAGTTTTTCTTATAACTTTTAGTCCAAAGCTGTGTAGAGATAAACTACGATAACATGGCGCGCCCCTCCAAAATTCAAAACGTTTGAAAGTATTTGTGAAAGTATTTACAATGCACCACCAAGATTCACAACGCATGTGTGCGTAATGAGACGGCCGTCAAACAAAAACAAATCCACGGATTTGTTGCTCGACTAGTCACGCTCTAATCGCTCATTATTATTAGTAATGGCGCTGCACTGACGTATTCTATGAAAACGACACGTGCGTTGTCTTGGGCGCTCGGCAACTTATGATTAGTTGACCAACAAATCTGGTAATAA
Source organism: Colias nastes (assembly GCA_907164665.1). Lineage (NCBI taxonomy): Eukaryota > Metazoa > Arthropoda > Insecta > Lepidoptera > Pieridae > Colias > Colias nastes. The sequence continues at coordinate 2,981 of CAJQZM010033600.1, forward strand.
GTGAGATATTACGAGTACTGTACGAGTAAAGACGAATACGTACAACTACATACAAACTCCTTCGTAAGGATGTCACTACACACATTGAAACAGTAATTTGGAGGGGCGCGCCATGTTATCGTAGTTTATCTCTACGGTGCTAATTGGGCTGTGGAATTTAAATGTAGTATTACGTATTAAGAGCTGGAATTGTTCTGCAATCTGTGACTGAACCTATATACAGGGTGTCCCACTATTGGTATACTAAGCGCGAAGGGCCTTGTAGTTTTGCATACACTGATCACGTAAAAAATACTTAAACAACAAAATTACATTAAATATTTTCGCTAAATTTTTCCTTAAAACCCATGTTTTCTTCTCTAGCTTCGCGCAGCTAGCATATAACGCTTCGCTAATATGAGCATTTTGTCTATAAAAACATAATCTTAAATGATAGCTCACGTGCTGGTGGCAAATTTGGGCGTGTTGCTTGTAAGGGGTGTACACATAGTTTTTAAGAATTCATCTATCCGAAAGAAAATGCGTCTGAAATTTTATAAGTATTTTTTACGTACTCAGCGTATGCAAAACTATAACCTCCTTTGAGCTTAGTATACCGAAAGTGGGACATTCTGTATAAAAAAATATAAGAAATTTCAAACTACCCATTTTCCTTGAGAATATTTTAATTTAACGAAATATTAAATAAATGTATTTAATATTTCATTATCCTTATCCTATTTATTTTACTTACCTTAAGTACTTCATTATTCAAAGCGATGATAGTACAAGCGATGGCTGATATAGTGAACGCCGCCCAGTTCGTGTTTGGCAGGTTCTTGAACATCTCTATGACTGTCTGGAAAATTATAACTCTTTATATCTACTGTTTTATAAAATAAATCTTCTTTAATTCCTTGTATTACGTATACAATCAAAAAATGTATTAAGTACGGCCATTATAAGCAATATATATAATAAAAATAAATAAATAACAGAATAATAAATATTCCAAAAATTACACATAAACTTCTTTAATAAATTGAATTAAAAAGCGTAATAAATTAAACTGCACATAGGTAATTAAAATTACAATAATGACCTGACGGTATTGTCATGACGCGACCTTGAAATTTTACTCTCAACGCACATAAAGATAACCTCAAAAAATTAAATAAAACACAACTACCCTTCAAAACACAAAAAAAAACTTACAAAAACGACTTTATAATTATTGCCCAGTTTCGGCAACTTTATCCCGAAGAGGTCTTTAAGCTGCGACGCCAGCACGTGGAATGACGCTGCTGTTGTGAATCCCGATACTAAAGGTTCGGAAAGGAGGGTAGATACAGCGCCGAGACGGAGTACCCACATTGCTACCTGCGAAATATTAAAGATTGGAAATTTGTGTTATAGATAAATAAATAAATATATCAGGAAATTTTCACACGCGGCACGATTTGATCCAATACTGAAACTCTATGTGTACACCCATAACAAAACGTGAGCTTTTAAGGGGGTGACAAGACCAAATTTAACAGTGATTGCGCTCTCCTTTACTCCCATGCAATTGGACAGTGTGCGCAAACGAGAGCGCAATATCACTGTTACTTGGCGGGGCCAGGTCGTAGAAGAAAATAATAAGAAAATATGTGAAAAGTGTGGGTCATATGCGAAATATGACTCGTTAGAGTTTCAGGTATGAATATGATGACTTCGTGTTTTAAATTGCAGACCCGTACGTCAAAAAAATAAAGATATAGAATCGTTTAATGATGATTTTAAGACCAATCTTTGCAATTATTTTCTATCGAGCCGATTTCGTCCAATTATGTATCGAGTCCGACTATGGTCTTCGAAATATGATGAATATTAACATATATTTTTTTTGATGGGCTAGAATAAATATCTTTTCTTAAAAAACTGTTCAAATAACTGTTTTCATAGACAAAATGCTCACATTTTCAAAAATAAAATCTTTATTTTTTTACCTCTGTTTGTAACAAAAAAATATTACTATAATAGTATAATTTCACATTATTTAGTTAAAATTGAAAATAAATTAATTAATCACTAACCTGTATTAAACCAACAGCCAATGTGACTATGCTGAGAACTTGTAATGGCGTATACAGCGGCGTCACTTGCATTACAGCTGTAATGCGAAGAAAATATACATTTTTTATATTAATACCAATTTTAAACAAAAACAAATTGATTAAATAAGTAAAATATGTATTGGTAAAAACTGTAGGTTTTTAGGCGTTATATAAACAACCTTGGGTTTGACTCCCAATGCAAACATTATAGGAATATAATATTCGAAGATTACATTCTATCAATTAAATTTTAATTAAGTTCTTCACCATAGATACTGCTTTCCGAATCGGTGGTAAATGTAAAAAATATGTAATGACGATTCAAAACTGCTTCTAGAAGAAGTCTAATTGAATAAATAAATGTTTGAGTTTGAATTATTTAAAAAAACACACACACAAACGTTTGCATTAAAATATGAATACCAATGTTATTTAATTTTACTATCTCTATGTTTGACAAAAAACATGTAATTATAGAAAAATAATAATATTTACCATCACTTAAATCAGTCGCATTTGCAATAACAGGTACAGCCGGGTGTGCTGCATATTGAGTTACTACCTGGAATATAAATAAATAAAGAGTTTAGGGTTTTAGGAAACATAGATGTCATAATCCATACTAATATTATAAAGCTGAAGAGTTTGTTTGTTTCTTTTTTTAAACGCGCTAATCTCAGGAACTACTGGTCCGATTTGAAAAATTCTTTCGGTGTTAGATAGCCCATTCATCGAGGAAGGCTATAGGCCACCAACACGCTATACCAACAGGAGCGGAGCACTGTGGGTAAAACCGCGGAGCACAGCTAGTAACAAATGAAGGTAAAAAGAAAAACCTCACTTTCCCAGCCATCAAGCAAGCAACAGCGAAGGTCCCCATAGACACATGTGGGGACGTCCCGAATATCACATAAATAAGGACTGGGAAGAACGCCATGTATAGACCGACGATCGGTGGTACTTCTGCTAGGAGCGCGTAGGCCATTCCTGGAAAATTGGAGAATTTTTAGAGTTATTATACCATTAACTTGTAATTGTTCATATTATTTATAACTGCTGCACCTGTTTCAATTGCTAGCGATACGATGGATAGCCAAAAGCTTTATAAATTTTTCATCGAAATATGTAAAAGTAGAAATAAATATGTAGGAATAAATTATTACCCTCCAGAGTTATTATAAGCCACACCACAACTGTCTTCCATAATTGAGTTAATCTCTATTTAAAAATATTTTGTAGATTTGTTAAAATACTACAAAAATCGTACCTGTCAACTAAAATCGTTCATAATTACAACGGCTAAATACTTATTCCAAGTTCTGACGAAGATTACTTTTGAAGTCTTGCCCTAAACAGATATTATGAAAGACCACCTAACCCTTAAAATCCCTTGAATTCTTATCTCCTTAATTTTACATAATCTTACCTTGTGGTATATGCATAACCGCCGTGGTGGCTCCAGCGACCAGGTCTCCAATAAGATCCCGTTTGGGACTGTATGCTGGAAGCCATTTTACTATCGGTAACGAATTTAGAAGACAATGCGCGAACCCGCAGCTCTGGACTACCTTTTTTGCTCTGTAGCTCACTGGAAAAGAATTAAAATTCTGTTAGTTATTAATTACTAGCATTCCGCCTGCGGCTTCGCCCGCGTTTTCAAAGAAAAACCCGCATAGTTCCCGTTCCCGTGGGATTTCCTGGATAAAACCTAGCCTATATTACTCATGGATAATGTAGCTTTCGAATGGTGAAAGAATTTTTAAAATCGGTCCAGTAGTTTATGAGCCTATTCATTACAATCAAACAAACAAACAAAGTTTTCCTCTTTATAATATTAGTGTAGATTATTATCCTTCCTAATATTATAAATGCGGAAGTAGGTATGTTTGTCTTTCTCTATGTATGTGTAAGTCGCATCGGGGCGTTATTATGGTGTTCTGTGTCTGGAGAGACACAGGCTGGCACATAACCGCAGTGAAATATCTCTTCTCAATGGCAATTTCCTCTAACTATGCAGACGGAAAACCACTTAACAAATAGTTATTGAAGTACGTTGCAATGTAGCATCATCAGCTCATATACGTTGTTCCCACTGCTGGGACACGGGCCTCCTATGAGGGTACAGGCCATAATAATCCACCACGCTGGCCAAGTGTGGGTTGACATGTCATTCATCGAACTTATGATTCTAAGACATGATGTTTTCCTTCACCGTTCGAGCAGTGGTGATGTTATTGCCAGCCGCAATGTCTAATAATCCCAAAACAATTATATTTCGTATACTTACAAGGTTTCTCAGGCACTTGGTAATCAGCATCTTTGTTCAGTGCATCTTGCTGGTACACCCTCCTTATCACGTTGAACTGCTGGCTGGAGCGAGCTTGTAACCTGCAACAAGATTACATTATATTAAGTACATATTACATCATGTATTTTTACATGCTTAGAATGTGTGGCCAATAGATTGAGGTAGGTGTATGGAGGAAAATATGGTGGTAGCAATTCTTGTCGTTCAGTTTTTTTTTTCATATTTTCAAAACAAATAGTTCTTCTTTCTTCGCCTTGATACTATATCCAACATGAATATTTTGAAAAATTACAAACCGACTTCGTGGATGTTAATTGAAATGATTTTTGTGCCGAAAGAATGTCTCTTAAATTAATATTATTCAGGGATACTTCTTACGCATAAATTCGTTTACGCCACAGAACGAGACAAAAAAATAAATGTACTCACAATGTATACATAGCACATATAAAAAAAAAACACATTTTTGATAAACATAAACATCGGCATCATCATCTTTCTGGCGAAGTCGAGTAAAATAGCACACATGAGCAAAAAACACCAAGCTTGCCTCAACGAACGGAAGATTTCCAAATTAGATGGATAACAAACACATTTAGAAGAATCATTAAACCAATTAAATTTATTCGCTAACCACATCGTTCATTTGTAATATTATAAAAATAACTGCGTTAAAAACAACCGACTTCAAAAACGGAAAAGTAAAAAACAAAAAAAGATTTGATATTATTAATTACTACATATTAAGTATTTAGATGTGCTATTTATTAAATAGGTTTGATGTCGGTGCACGGGCTTAATACTAAATGCTTAGTGTTTGGCAAAAAAAAAAAAAAACCGGCCGAATTGATAACCTCCTCCTTTGTTTTGAAGTCGGTTAAAAATTTAGTTAATGTTAAAATAATCAGTTTCCTTGGATGTGTAACTGTAAACTTATTCATTAACGTCTATTATATATTTTTAAGAGTGGGTCTTCTTGTATTTCAGTGATTGTGATAGTATGAATTAATTAATTTAAATATTACAATTTTTGACTAAAGCCGATTCTAGATTCAAGCATCTCTAATTTTCCAGGCAAACATTTTGTTTCAAAGTTACATTCTTCCAAAGTTAATCATATTTTTTATTCCCAGTGAATTTGAATGGAGCTGGGGCGACCAGACCTATAATTATATAATAATAAAAATTACCAATCATCATCGGATTCATCATCTTGCAATAAAGGAATATCTTCATCATCATCAACAATCCGTTTCTTCGCGAAACTCTTATGGAAAACAAACGTCTTTTTCATTCGCATTTTGAAATCTCATTTATAAAACTAAATAGTTACTATTTAATTGCTATAATTATAATTTAATTATAAAATTTACTTTGAAATAAGATATTTAATCAAAATATCAGGTACTAATTATATTACGATTTTATAACACAAACAATTTAAATGTCCTATGAAATAAAAAAATAACACCCAATTTATAAATATTTAAACAACGCGAAAAATTACTACGTCACAAAATCACTTCGCGCAAACAATTAAAAAATTAAAACATAACCGTCCGATTCTCGTCCCCGTTAAAAATTAACTCGAATCCATACGCTAATCGATTGACAATCGGTAAATAAATTACACACATTAAAAATCGATAACCGACCGCGTAAATAAATAGTTTAACACAAAATGGACGTTAGTTATCATTTTGTAGCGCGAGTTGCAAACAATTGGAGATTTTATTTCTATCTAGATAAATTGTGAAATTTTCTAGTCATGTTACAGTTGGAGCAAGGTCAAATGGTTTCTAAGCTTGTTTTTTATATACTGCTAAGTAATTGTAAATTCATTTCGTTCATATAGCTGTAATTTTCTGTTAATTTTGCATTAGGTACTATTTTGTATGTGGTCATAAAGTGCTCGTACGTTATTAAACGGACCGGGACCTTCCAAAAATAGCGAATATTTTTAAAGAAATGAATTTTAAGTTATTATAATCCATCACTTTTACTGGCTTGAGGTATTACCCATTGTGTGTGCGAAAGCAATACTAAGATGCAATTCTCAACTTAAAAAGATAAAAGAAATAATAATAAATTCTTAAATAATAATTTCTTGTATGCTTCTTTGGCCATGCACCCTGGTATTTTCAATTGAAGTTCAAGGTACTAACCACTGAGCTATCGCTTCTCATGTACATAGTATTTAAATACATGACCAGAAAATTTAACACCCCATTAATCATATTTTTATACGAACCTCCCTGACGACATAATAGGGGCCATTAACCTCTACACCATCTATTTATGAATTTTATTACATAATACCTCTAAGCAATAAGCATAATAAAATATGTTATACTAGCTGTGCCCAGTGGTGTCACCCGTCGACATATCTAACATAAATAGTAATTATCAACCATTTCTTCCCTTAAAAACACCTTTATTTCCCATCGTAACCAAGGTTAGGTAAAGGTTTTATAAATTACTAGATTTCCGCCCGCAGCTTCATCCGCGTTTTCAAAGAAAAACCCGCATAGTTCCCGATCCTGTGGGATTTCCGGGATAAAAAGTAGCCTATGTCTTATTCTGGGTCTTCAGTTACCTACGTCCTACAAACCAAATTTCATCGTAATCGGTTCAGTAGTGTTACGTGAAAGAATAACAAACATCCATTCATCCATCCATCCATTTTCACAAACTTTCGCGCTGATAATATAAGTAGGAAAAGAGTAGTATCTAAACGGGATCAAACGATTCTGTTTAGACTATTTTCATTGGAAATTGTATCCAAATCGTTGCCGTTGTTTGGGCGTTTAGCGTTACAGACAGACAGCGTTCGTATTTATATTAGATTTTTTATAGCACAGCACCAAAGGTTATCATTTCCTCCAATTATTATCATACTATGTTCAGCCGTCATGAGTTGTACTGGCAGTTAAGATAAAAATTACAATCAATTTTTATTAAGAATTATTTCCTACTGGTCTTAATTGTATTGGCATTTTCCTATAAAACTGTTTTGTAACAGGTTACGTTAACAAATATACGATACCTAATTTATTGTTTAAATATCTATACTAATATTATAAAGAGGAAAGGTTTGTAATTATGTATGTATGTAGGTATGGTTTTCACGCATAAACTACTGGACCGATTTTGATGAAATTTGGCACAGACAATCTTTAGACCCTGAGAAAGAACATAGGCTACCTTTTATTGCGAAATATGTACCACGGGCGAAGCCGGGGCGGACCGCTATAGTCTCTCATATAATTCAAAAGATTTATTCTCTAGCCTTCTATCTCCAAACGCAAAAAAAAAATCATAACATCGCTCCCTTGTGACGCGAAAGAAAGACAAACAAATAAACACAGTTTCGCATTTATAATAGGTATTAAGAGAAAGAGAAGATATCTTCTACACGACTTGTAAACTAATAGATCCAAGGGAACAGCCTATCAAATTTTCATTCTAAATCTAATAAGTACAATACATAATACAGATTTGATTTCCTGTTTGTTTGTTACGTTTTAACGCAAATCTATTCGACGAATGAAAAAAATTAAAATATGCTATCATTAGAAAGACACCTTTAAGGGACAACTCATCACTATCACTACATAGTATAGAACAAAGTCGCTTTTTCTGTCCCTATGTCCCTTTGTATGCTTAAATCTTTAAAACTACGCAACGGATTTTGATGCGGTTTTTTTAATAGATAGAGTGATTCAAGAGGAAGGTTTTAGTATATAATTTATTAGGTTTTAGACAAAGCGGGCGAAGCCGCGGGCGTTAAACTAGTTTATAATATAAAAATAAGGTAAGAGAGAGTTCTCAGAGTTCACTGTCAGACATAGGTAAGTACATTCATACTTTCAATTTTCCAGAAAATAAAATACATAAAAACCACGTGTAGATCATGTGCTTATCCAACTTTAGGTAATACATTATTAAATCAATGTAAATAATTGAGTTATCATTTAATGTAAATATTAATAAGAACAAATCTGTCAATAAAGATTAGGTATAGATAAAAAATAATTTTCCATTGGGGCATTTTAGAATACGAGACATCAAGATTTTTTTTAAATAAACTTTCGTAAAACAAGAGTTAAAAAAATAAAAAATATATACGAATAAATAGTATTATACTTAAAATAAAAGTTTTCGGAAGCTTTTTGCTTCTATATGGAGTAAGCTTTTGTAATTTCTTTTACTTATGTGATTCTTCTATCCATATATGTATATTTATTCATTCATTCAATTTATGTCTGTTTGTCGACCAATTTGTTAGGGACAATCACATGGCCATTAATACTTACTGCCTGTAAAATGCAGACAAAGCCGCGGGTGTTACTAGTTTACAGGTGTGTCTTCAGACAGGTCAATGTACTTACAGGTTGTTACTTGTTATCTACTTGATTACGATAATGGGGAATGTCGTTACAGTTTACTTTGGATATTTTGACTAATTGGTAGCATTAGATAAAAGCGGATAAGTATCCCGTGTTTTTAAGAGGAAATAATATGTTATTTTTTATTTCTTAAAGTTTTATATTATTAATTTTAATACATTCATTAGGTACAATAAGTAATTTTTTTTAACTTATAAAAAGGCATTTTTTTATGTGGGTGAAGGTGGGAGCAAAATAACCCGGAAGCTGGTAACTTATGATAAACCATATAAATGTTATCAATTAAATAAATGAATGCAGTACAATTTGGTGTAACAAAACAGTCCACCTTTTTCATGAAAGCGCAGTTATCATATCGATACTAATATTATAAAGCTGAAGAGTTTGTTAGTTTGCTTTATTAAAGCTCAGGATCCAAGGGTCCGATTTGAAATTATTTCACTGTTATAGTCAATTTATCGAGGAAGTAGCGTAAGGTATTATGTGGAGGAAGTTTATAGGCTACGTATACATCATTACGCATAGCTACCGCCTAACAGGAACGGAGCAATGCTAGCTACTAGTTATTATTTTGTGGCAATGCGGATAAAACCGCGGGGCACTGCTAATCCCACGCTCGCTGCAAAGTGTGCGAAACGTCGGGATAATAATATAATGAATAAATCGCGTTTAAAATCCGTTTAAATCTTTAATTTCTAACATAATTTAGGCTTCGATGTAATGAGGAAACGTTATCTAAAACAAACTATGTACACTTGTAAATTTTTATCTTTATTGGTTTACACTGTAACGACGTGTTTGTAAGTAGGAGCTAATCTACGGAACAGGTAGATCTTTATCGAATTATGATGAATTATATAAGACATGGTAGATATAAAATAATTAGTTCTTGTAAAATGTTCAACAAAATTACTTTATTGATTCAACTTTACGTAACTAGACATGGTTTCTCTCTCTCTTGTCGGTCCCTCATGTCTGAGGATCGTGGTCAGCATCAGGGTTGCATCTGGAGCGGATGATTTGCCTCCACCGGTCTCTGTCCATGGCGTCTCTTACGACCGTGTAAAAAGTAGTGGCAGATGAGTTTTTGACTTGGTCTGTCCATCGTGTTGGTGAACGACCACGCGATCTTTTTCCCTCCGTGTTCCCAACCACTATCAGTCTCTCCAGATTTTCATCGCCTCTGCGTATCGTGTGGCCGAAGTATGACAAGATGCGTTGTTGGCATATGGTGGATAACCTGGTTTTTATATGGAGCTGGGTCAGGATTGATGCATTAGTGCGTCTCGCAGTCCAAGGTATTCTCAGCATTCGTCTCCAGCACCACATTTCGAATGCATCTATCCTTTGTCTTTCTCGGGCCAGAATTGTCCATGTCTCAACTCCATATAGGAAGATAGGGAAAACAAGGGCTCGTACCAGTCTTATCTTGGTTCTGATACCAATTCCTCTTTTCTTCCAAATGTTGTTCAGACGTGTCATAGCATCTTTTGCCATCCTAATAAGCCTTTTTATTTCGGGGACACAGCTGCCGTCATTGCAGATTTGGGCTCCCAGGTAGATGTAGCGATCGACGGTGTTACAAACCTTTTTAATCCCTCTTTATACGGAGCCAATTTTTTTTAATGATATTATAACTATATTGTAATATACTTTATCCTAAGGTTCTAACAATATTGTTGTAATAAAAATAAAATAAAAAAAAAAACGTGTGGCACTCGGGGACTGCCGCGGTAAAGCTATTGCATAGCATGCCTTCAAGCCACACCTCCGCCCGTCGGAGTGGGGAGCGTGAGGTTTTTTCGTTACGGAATTTCTAGATTCGGTCCCCGCGCTCAAGGCCTGCGATAGAAGCTATGCAATAGCTTAAAAACATCCAAATCTGTATATAGTGGTAAATGCTGTTTAAACTTTAGAAATAGTAGCCTTTCGTCTTTGTAATGTTACCTTCAACGGAAAGTGAAATATGTATTTGCATTTGCATATTATGACCTAGATTCCGGGAGAATCTAGTAGTTCACAAGTTAGGTCAAAGGAGAGTGTAATACTGATATTAATAATTATTATTATCTAGTAATGATAGTAGTTACTTGTACTTTCTCCGATTAAATTAACATTGTATTAAGGCAATCATGTAGATGAAGTACTGTGTTATTTTTCACTATAACCACAGAATAATAACTGGTAACTATCGTTAAAAAAACCGGCCAAGTGCGAGTCGGACTCGCGCACCGAGGGTTCCGTAAAATTTAAGGTTTTCGGAATTTTTCCTTTATGTGTGCTATAAAACGTTGCTTCATGCCAAATTTCAAGATTCTAGGTCGACTGGAAGTACCCTTTAGGTTTTGATTCCCTTGCGAGTACTTGCGAGTTTCAAAATATGCAGCTTAAATTGCTGTTTCTTTTGATTGCGTTGACATAGAAGTTTGATTTTGTTACAGCTTAAAGGTATTATAGACCTGAGTATTTGGTATGAATTTCAATTTAATACCTCTACGCGTTTATGAGGAAATGGGTAGTAAGTTTAAAATTATTAAAAAAAAATATATTATGTGATGTAACTAAAAATTTATGGTTTTCGTAATTTTTCCTTTATCTATGCTACAAGACGTTGCTTCGCACCAAATTTCAAGATTCTGAGTTCACGGGAAGCACCCTGTAGGTTTTGATTCCCTTGCAAGTGTCGAAAATTTGCGGCATAAACGGCTGTATCTTTTGATTGCGTTGGCTTAGAAGTTTGATTTTTTCACAGCTTCAAGGGACAGTAGACCTGAGTAATTGATATAAATTTCAGCTTCATACCTCCACGCGTTCCTGAGAAAAAGGGTCTTGACAGACGGACGGACGGACAACAAAGTGATCCTATAAGGGTTCCGTTTTTTCCTTTTGAGGTACGGAACCCTAAAAATGTAGTACAACTTGGTAACTTAGGGAAATATTGAATGTTTGTTTGTAAATAACTTAAGAATTATTGTTGAAGAATGAAATTTGGTTGCAAAATTTTAGCACAGTAATACTAATTACGTTACAACTAAAATTAAATTATAACAGTAATTTCTACCAGTCAGGCTTCCAAGCTAAATAAAAAATATCCTACTAATATTATAAATGCGAAAGTTTGTGAGGATGTGTGTGTGTTTGTTACTCTTTCACGCAAATACTACTGAACCGATTACAATGAAATTTAGCACACGAGAGGGTAACTTGGATTAACACATAGGATAGATTTTATCCCGGAAATCCCACGGGAACTATGCGGGTTTTCCTTTGAAAACGCCGGCGAAGCCGCGGGCGGAAATCTAGTAAGTCATAAATTAATTATCTATTTATTACTTTTCTTACTTGGATCCAAACTTTGGATTCCAAAGGGTCATTTACCGCCGCATGACTTTTTGTTTAATTTTCACAGTATCCAGGATAAACTGTCCATATTTAAATATTAATTAACTTAAACACAAACAATATATATATAGCTATCTACTAATTCCGAGATTCAGGGACAAATATTCTGTCGCACAAGATACATAATTACAAAATAGTTGCGCCTAACAAAATTTATGAGCAGTTTATAAGAACGTCATCGTACGGGAGCTAGCAACGTTAAAAAAAAAGTCATTTTAGTATAGTTGGGTTTTTGATATACTGTTTCTCTTGCTATTTCGGTTAGAGTCCGGGCTGTCTGGCTGGCCGCAGTGGTTGCGTTTATTAGTGCGCATCTTATCTGCACAGGAAAATATCCTTAATTTAAAGTCATTTTTTAACGCGTAATTTTTAATCTTTTGCCTTTAGATAGATCCATCAGACATAAATTTTTTATTGCAAGACGTTTTTTTCGTTGTTAAATAGGTGCCAGACGCAATTTTTTATTAAAATAATTAAAATGTCATCGAAATAAGTGAAATTCTATCAAGATGAGTCCGCTTAAAAGGTAAGTAATAACTTTATTATTTATATTATATTATCCTTTTTTAATACTTATATTGAATAATTAGTAAACTAATATTTTTAATAGATGGTTTCATATTTATTACACTTTTGGGTATAAATATGAATTTGATGATATTTGTATTTTCTAGTGTTTGATTTTACGCGAGTATTATACATTTAGAAATTAAAGACTCGGGAATATAATATAATGAATAAAACGCGTTTAAAATCCGTTAAAAAGTCTTTAATTTCTTGATGATATCTGGTTTTTATCAAGTTTACATTAACGTCCTATTTGAGGTTCGTTGGGAAAAGAAGGCACCATGGTAGATTGTTGCAAAAAAATTGTAAACAGTAAAATGAATATTATATATAGTATAAGTTACACAGTGATTACTTATCCTTCACGGGGACTCATCTTGATAGAATTTCACTTATTTCGATGACATTTTAATTATTTTAAATAAAAAATTGCGTCTGGCACCTATTTAACAACGAAAAAAACGTCTTGCAATAAAAAATGTATGTCTGATGGATCTATCTAAAGGCAAAAGATTAAAAATTACGCGTTAAAAAATGACTTTAAATTAAGGATATTTTCCTGTGCAGATAAGATGCGCACTAATAAACGCAACCACTGCGACCAGCCAGACAGCCCGGACTCTAACCGAAATAGCAAGAGGAACAGCATATCAAAGAACCAACTATACTAAAATGCTCACTTGTCAACGTTGCTACCTCCTATACGATCATTTCAACAGGAGCTATTGTAATTTAACAATAGAATATTAATACCTTAGGTAAGAGAAAGGCCTTGTTAGTAGAGAAAACTGGTGAATAATATAAAATGTAACAATTCTTATTTAGCTAGAATGGTTTCTAATTGCTATCACCTGAGGTCAATGTTTAGTCGATCTGTTTGCACGTACGTACCCTTGGGCCTATAAAAATGGGTTGAGGTTTCTGATAAGGTATATAACTACCTATATATTTATTATGTACGTATTTTTCATCATGGATGCTGTAATAAATAAAATATGTATGAAATACAACTTCGTGATAAGGCGGTCTAGTTTTTCGTCCCGGTACGACTTGTATATGAAATAAAACTATCATAAGTATATTATTTTATTTATATTATATATTATTTTGTTTGGTAAACATATACCCTTGAGCACAAGTTAAGGTCATTTACACATAAAACAGTTGCAAAAGAACAACAATAAAGTGACAATTGTTCATGGTAAACATTTGTAAAGCAACAACATTGAATCAACACATTGTAAAAATTCTGTCAACATGTTGCTGACAACACTAAAGTCATCTTTAGACGATAAGGGTGCTTTTCCACCAATTATGTGCGAGGATGTGTACTGTGTAGCGAGGAATGTGTTTGTAAATACCAATACCTAGTATTGCTTCAAACGCTAAACGCTTCAATCTTCAAACTTAATGAGGCGATATGGTTGGTTATTAACAAACACATTCCTCGCTACACATCCTCACACATTATTGGTGGAAAAGAACCCTAATGCAGCATGATATACGTGCATGAATGATCATTCAGATCGATAAACGAAATGAATGACATTCAAACTACGTGCTGGCAGCTGATGGATGAAGCTTTCTATTTTCTATTATGTTAGCGTTCTAACACACGAACGGCAAGTAGCAAATGACAGAGGCTACTTCAGTCGTCGCCACCTGCCGCCGACTGCCGTCGGCATGTGGCGACGGCTGAAGTAGCCTCTGCCGTTCGTCTGTTATGTTGCTGTCATGTAAAAGCTAAGAGCGTGTCTTGCACTGCACTGTATGCTGGACATGAACTGTATTAAATAGCTCCATTTAATATTTTCACATCCGCCCATGCAGCATGCATGAAAAATCATCTAAACGAATGTTATGCTTGTCTTACCGTCTACGGAAGACTTTAGTGTTGCAGAGTTCATCGCCTGTTGAATATTTCTCGCTCGAGGAGCGACCATATTGAAACAAAGTTTTTAAGCAACATTGTTGATCAACTGTTGCTCAATAAATATTTACTACATATATGACGCTTTATAAAAACAATGTAGGTCGCAATCTTAGGCTTGTGTACTGTGGAAAAATATTTGTAAGATACTTGCCTCAGCGTCATCATACAAGATTTTTTTCTTATTTGACTCATATTTGAATCATTCAATATAAAAATGAGATAAAGGATTTAATTAATATTTTGATGCGATCATGAGCTGTGGTTGGTGGTAACTTGGTAAATTGTAAAATTTCATTGTATTTGAAATTACCATTCGTATTCTTTTTATGGTGTTTTTTTTTCAAAATATAATGATGATAAACATAATGCATGCTAATGTTATTTTGATAATCCTCTTTAATTAAGAAAAAAGCGGCAACACTCACCGTGTTAAATAAAATATTTTCGCCCTGCTTTTTTATTTCCTTTATTATTATTTTAGTCTTTATATAAAATACCATGTTCAAAAGAACATATTCAATTTAGCTGTTACACAAGCCAATAAAGATTAAATAACATAGACTATACGACGTAAAAAAAGATCGTGTGTGCCTAGCACACGTGTCAGAACTGAAACTTCTTTAGCAAGATTCAAAGATACCACAATCGCCGCTTTACTCCATGACGCGACCAATGACCTAGGTATTATACTAGGACGCGACCTTTAAAAAAAAAACGTTAATATAATATGTAGGTACTCACCATCCATTAGGATTAAGCTTTTCTTTTTCCGAATCCTCCATATCCACATGTAATCGTTCACGGCTTCACACTCAAACTAAACTCATTTATCTGAGATAAACTGATCACTGAGTTAAAACGATTTGTTGTTAAATCTGGATTGAGATAATGAGTTGATTGCGGGATTAAAAAACGTGATTCTAAATTTTAAAATAAGAATTGCTCATAAGTAATTCTTAATTTCAATTGGTTTGTGAATTTTGTAATTTTTTTTTTCTTTTCAAAAGCGATCGAGGACTCCAATTTGTGGCGTATCTTTTTATTTTAATGTTTCGGTGTAATCTGTATTATTTTTTATAATTAAGTTTATGGCTGATAAGTTTTCCATTTTTTTTCTACAGTTTTAGAGTTAAGGTTTATTATCACTCGGCTATCTAAGTATTTGAATTGATAGGAATTGAAAATATTTTACTATTATTCTTTCAATAATTCATAAGAAAAAAATAAAATTAAGGATTATTAAAAAGCGCGCGAAAATAATCTTCATTCACACCATGACGCGTGTAACTAGTGTTGTACACAATCGTGAACTCTTATCGACAATCTATCGATAACTGATGTTAGTCCTGACAATGTCGTCAAGAGGCACTTATCGTCTGTATTGACGTAACAAAGGCTTTTCAATATTGTCGACCATGAATGAGACAATGCAAGGATTCTGATAAGACCCTCTTGTTCTCTATATTACGAGTACTTAATTGTTTTGAAATCAGTACTTTAATAGCAGGGCTTTGCCGGATAATGTCCTTTATTGTAAGAGGAAAATAAACAAGTGAAGAAATTAACACAATTTTCCTGTACAGAAATAAAATGTTTTATGATTAACTTCCGCGCAATCTAAAAATCATTACTTCTTTAAGTGATGCTACTTTGTTTATTATTTATTCTGAGTAGCTTTTAATAACACACACTATATAATATGCAAACAATAAAACGTTTGTTTATCAAATAAAGTATGTGGATGGGTATAATCTTGTCAATATTAACTAACAATTATTAAGTGTACTGATGGCGGTCACCTTGACCATCTAGTTGCGTAAGCGTAGATTTTGATACACTTGACATGAGCTGGATCTAGTGACGAAAGTTAGATAATAATTTGTTGAAATCTACATGAATGCTTAGATAAAGACCGATTTTAGTCGCCTTTAGCAGATGAAGTTTTTACGTCAAAAAATATTCAAGTTCCTACAGTTCCTACAATTAATTAACTATGTCCTATTTTTTGTTCAAATAAATAATTATAATCAGCGTTACAGATATAGAGATATAATATTTATGAGAACGGTATGGTGAGTTCTATTCATTTTGTATGCATGTAGATTAATTTATCTGATTGGGAATTATGAGGAGAAATAAATAAATGATTTGATATTCAATACGGTTATTGGTATATTGGTCAAGCAGCGTGATTGATACATACGATAAATTTTGAGTTATTTCAATCAATTTCTACAAGTTATAATCTAAATATCTAAGACATCTTGATTAGTGAGAAAAATATAGTGATTGACATAAACGGTCAACACGAGAGCTATGCATGATTTCATTGCGTTTCTTTGATATTTCATAATACATATTATATTTAAAAAGCAGCAAACAAGCTAATAATAACATTTATTAAAACAAAATAAACGCAAATTTTGTGAGAAACATTTATAATAGGATGTTTTTCTCAGGTGCGGCTTCGAAGGTATTCTAATGATCATTGCACTTCTAATAGGAATAACTTAGGTAATCTAAAAATTTGGTCATGTCTATTTTTAATGGTCCTTGGTTTACTCAGTACCTACTCGGAAAATTGTTACATTCACATCGGCCTGAAATGCATATCACGAGTAATTTATCGTGTAATTAATACATTTAAATGAGTGTAAAATAAACTAAGTTTTTCAAATACAATAGAAACAACTGGCTGAAATACTGAGTTAATGCAAGTTACTTATGTTTAACATTAATAAAGGCTTTGATTCATTCAAATATTTTATTAATATTGCAAATATTCACGTAGAAAGTAAAAGAAAGAAAAAGTATTTATTTAGTAGGTATTGTTTCGTCCGTGTTCACTCTTTGCATTGCGAATAATTTAGCGATGACCCAGTTTTCTGTTTAATCATTATCAAAATAATAAAATTGAATTGAATCGATTTCGTGGCGACAATAATTCAGTTTGCTTTGGAACTATGGAACGATATAATGTTATAAAATTTGTCATAAAATAATAGATAGAATAGATTAACTGATAACAATACAATAAAAAATAACAATCTGTGGCATTCTAGAAACGTATTATGTATTTTAAAAACGACGGATGTTCTAAATTCGTAGTTTTTTGAGGTCATAGTCACAGATCAAAGGGATTGTCGAAACCTTTGTACAAAATGTTATTATTATCTGATTGAGGTACTTATATATTATTTTTTTATACCTACATATATTATGAGCGGTTTTGATTTACTACATTTTGCTGAACGTTTAAGTTTCGTATAGTTACTACATATTTTGTCATTTGTGGTTCTACTGATTTAAAGAACGATTTCATTTTAATTTTAGTTGTACTCGTAGGTATGACAATTGTGGCTAAAACAGGCTATGGCTGAAAAACAGCAATGAAAGCACTGGCCTAATGGTAATTGTTTATACCATATGCTGAGTTCATTTCACGCCTTTCGTGATAAACTGTTATTTTTCACGTGTATTTTAATGTATTTCTTTTTTACTGTGAACAAATAAATTCTATTTTATTTTAAGGGGCCGTATCGATTTTAAGAGTGATTTTGACTTGTTTCTTTAATTCTTTAGGAGCTCGTTTAAAAAAACTAACTACTATGTTTTATGAAAGTAATGGTATAATTTAAAATTCTCTAGAATATTCGATTATATAGATCTGCCGTAACAACGTTTGCGCTCCCGTATATAATCGAAAATTCTAGAGAACTTTAAATTATTCCATATCTTTCATAAAACATATAATATGTATTTTTTTATTGCAAATTTTTAAGCATTAACCTATCATTTAGTGTGTATTTTTTATTTTTTTTTAACTCTGTTGTAAGAACTAGAAATTCGACGCCATATACGCATAAAATTTCATCAAAGTAAGGCTATTTTAACTTAGATGTTCTTTGAATTTTTCAATAAAAGTACATAAATTGTCTCGAACATATTTTAGGATGTCTCAGTGTCTTTACTATAGTATATTTTATAAGAAAACTTCTTCTATTAAATTCCGTGTAAAATACAAAGACACGAACGTCCCGCATGGAAAAAATTGAAACACGCCTTAGGTTATTGGCTATTAAACAAACTGGACAATGAATATCAATAAATTGTCTCGAACGTATTTTAGATATTGAATGAATCTTTAATTTAAGATATCATCACACATTGTTACTAATTTAGTTTTGTTAAACGAGCGTCTAAAGAATTACAGAAACAAGTAAAAATCACTCTAAAATCGATAAGGACTCTTAATGCTAGACCTGACTTCTTAGTTGACGCGACTAATTTGCGAATACGTGATAAAATGATACATCTACTTTATTTAACGTCACGTAGCCGTGTTACCATTTTAGAACATATCATGAAAATGCTAATTACCTACTTATGGATATCATTACAATAAAATATTTCATATGAAATATAAATGTTTATATCATGCTACCTATTTTTATTTATATTTAACTAGCTTACCCCCCACGGCTTCGCCCGCTTTGTCTAAAACCTAATAAATTATATACTAAAACCTTCCACTCGAATCACTTTATCTATTAAAAAAAACCGCATTAAAATCCGTTGTGTAGTTTTAAAGATTTAAGCATACAAAGGGACATAGGGACAGAAATAGCGACTTTGTTTTTAAATACTATGTTGTAGTGATGTACCATTATATTTATAAAGATGGCTTATAGGTGAATAATTCTAGTCAGGAAACGAGTTTCAATTTATGTTCTTAAAGTATAATAAAGCAGGTCTTTATTCATATAATAATCACCTCTATTTCTATTATCAACAAGTAAGATACTAATCAAAGTGATTTTCGTCCGTAAGAGATGTACCTATTCATAACAAAAATATATTGGTCAGAGGAAAATCCAAAGGATTACTTCTTAGAATCACTTACATATATATACACACCTGCAGTGAAACATACCTACATAATATGTAGGTAGATAGGTATATGACCTTTTCATTTTATTAAAATTTTCACCTATTTCTTTCGCTATATTTCTTTAATTGGCTGAAGGCCAAGAAAATATAACTAGTCTGCATTTCATGGCACAAAAAACAATTTTATGCCTAAGTACTAGTACTTACGCATAAAATTGTTATATAACTAGTTATTTATCGTACGATTTATCAATATATTGTTGAGTGTACATAATTAATCAATTGTATAATGAATACATGTAATTTTACTAAATGCATCACAGTTTCTTGGAAATATCGACAAGTTTACCCCATCACTAGGTATATCATATTAGTTCCAACCTACCTATTTTCAATTCAGCTTCGTATTGTTGTAATCTATAAAGCTTTGTAGGTAGTTATATGATTGAATCGACAGACGGGTTAATTAGAGCCTTTTCATTTAAAAAGTAATACATATTATCCACACAACTTACTCTTTATCTCAAACCGACACTGAATTTACAAGGTAAAACCCTAAAAAACTGCCTGTATATTGTTTATTTTTGTAGGCCGCTCTCTTTTAATACGTTTTACAATACACGTGCTATTTTAAGAAAGATTAGTGAAAATAAACATCACTGGTTCAAGTTTACTTTTCGCGACATAATTTACGCGAAGACTGATCACTGTGCAGTGGGTACGACTTTTGCCATGTTATGACTGTCATCATTGACATGAAGGTCAAATAAACAGCTGATCCTGAGTTGCCCGCTGTATGACAAATTTTTCCCCATTTGCTAAAATTTTTATTATAACGCAACGTAATAACCACACACTACAACACTACACACTTTTTACACTCTTTAAAGTAATCAATAATTTTAACCTAATTTTTTCATGATATCACCTAAAATCTTATAATTTTTGAATGAATCAATCCAATTTAGAACTCCTTGATAAAGTAAAATAAAAATTGTCAATGGCAACCCAGTGTCACATGCAAAATGTCAAATTGAAATTGTGAACTGTCAACATGAACTATGAAGTCAATTCGAAAAGCAAAATAACTTGGAGTTTGTTTTGATTAATAAAATAAAAAATATATGCTTGCATTAAAAATAGATACATAATATTTACGTAGAATTTTATAGTGGTCATTAAACATACGATTTATTACGGAATTATTTCATCAGGGGTGCGAAGTTCATGTGTGATGTTATATATTTAGTATTTTCTTTTGTATTAAACATAAAGAAGTTTTAAAATGAGATAGGAAATAAAAGAATTAACAAAACTAGATTAAAATGCCACAAAACGAGGTTGACTTTTTCCGCGATACATGGGTTCGTTATTTAGGTAAGGTTATATAACTTTATGTACTCTTGTAAATTATAATTATGTAAGCAGCTTTGGATTTTTTAGAAGTTGTTTTAATATCTATGTATTAAATAAAATATTCTTTCATTCTATGACACACATTATGCTCCCTCCAGTATGTAAAGAATTTTTATTACATTTAAATAAAAATGTTATAATTTTGTGGAATTAGTTATTATCTATGACTTTTATGATATAGTTTTTTTTTTCGTGCAAGGTTTTAGTGTAAAGGGTCGACATTTTCAATAGGCCCTGCAGGGAAAGTACTTGAAATACTAGAGATAGAAATTTTTTCTGAAACAAAAACGTTCCTATATTTTTAGTAAGAAATACAACAGCATTTAAAGATTTTCAATAATTCACCTGCCATAACCAGGCAACAGGCACATAGATAATTATGTTATTTTGCTCTTGGGCGAAGCTGCCCACAGAAAGTTATTAAATCATAAAATATCATCACTCACCCCTCATCCTTAATAATATACTGGTCGCTGAACAGATCCATGTCCCCAGGTTACGCCAACGAGGTGGGCGAGTCGTTCCGTCCCGTGATTCCAGTCAGGGTGGTGCGCGCGAGCTATGCGGTCGCATTTGCGTACGCGCTCGCTGATACTGCGGACAAAAGTTGGAGGATGTTTAAGGTATGTATTGTTTTTGGTGTGTTGATAAAGTTAAGATGTATCTATGACTAACTGAACTCTACGGTTTCACCCGCAGTGCTCCCCTCTGTTGGTCTTAGCGAGATGATAATATATAGCCTATAGCCTTCTTCAATAAATAGGCTATCTAACACCAAAATAATTTTTCAAAACGGTCCAGTAGTTCTCGAGATTATACAAACAAAACAAAATAAACAAACTCTTCAGTAAAGTAATAATTTGTATTTGAACACTTTTTCTTTTTGAATAAACGTTTTGCTGTAGTAGTTTAAAATTTTCAAGTGTTTTTAAATTTTAATTACAGAAAGATGGCCGACCTAAGCAAGTACTAGTAGAAACTGGAGATGCTCTCATCTGGCAGACTTTAGCATCTGTTATTATTCCAGGGATTACAATTAACAGGTATTCATGTATACATTAACCTAGTAAACTGTTTTCTATGAATTTTTTGTGTACACAGGGTTTAAAATAATGTTGTTCACAACTATATTCCTTTCGATTTTGTCCTGTGAGAGAATTAAAACAGAGTAGTTGTTATGTGGCTATACTTCCTATTACAATGTACTCTATGGTGTACAACATAATGTCAATATTGAATTGATATGAAATGCATGGGGTTACGGGCCATGCTATGGTTTATATTCCTTGAGTCAGTAGCTCGATGATATAGTTTCGGTACTACCATCGACCGCGCAAGGTGTGCGCACTGAGTCATTATTTAATATTATTTCACATATCTACTTAATTATAATTAATTATGGAGAGTTATTTCTAACTTTATGGTTTATAAAAACATTCTTAAAATAATAATTATGTAATGTAGTAAAGTTATAGCATACCGTTGTATGTATAATGTTCAATAAAATAGACATGAGTTATTGATTAGTAAACAAAATGTGTTTGTCGCATGTCTGAATCTTCTAAGTTTATATACATACACTATATTACAGAACACAATCAACCATATAGTCTGTTTTTACACTATTAACAGAATAGTTCAGGATCCATCGCCCATTTTTGCACTTGATTACTATCAAGCTAATTTTCCGTGAGTAGCTTTATTTTGATGAGACGCCCAATAATTTCCTGTACGAAACTCTCGATTGTGGTAGCTAACAGAGGTAACAAGGATAAAATTTTTTGATTAGATGGTTCTCAAATATTTATTACGCAATTTGTAGGACAATATTTCTGTTGAATTATATAAATATTAACTAAGTGAAAACAAAAAAATCAGCTGGTTAGTAATCATTTATGATGACCTCGTTATCGATACACATTGGAAAGAGGGGACTCTTTGATCAAACCATAGATTTTGTAGGACAAATATTTTTTCGAATAATTAAGATAATTATCTTGAGATTGAACAAAAAAAAAATTCAGTTAGTAATAAATATTTGAGAACCATCAAATCAAAAAATTTTATCCTTGTTACCTCTGTTAGCTACCACAATCGAGAGTTTCGTACAGGAAATTATTGGGCGTCTCATCAAAATAAAGCTACTCACGGAAAATTAGCTTGATAGTAATCAAGTGCAAAAATGGGCGATGGATCCTGAACTAGAAAGTATGCAAATCAATTTACATAGTTCACATAGTATGAAAGTAGATGGCGCTGTATTTAATATATTTATTTCAGAATAAGTGCCTTCACACAGAAAACGCTAAAGAATAAAGCGCAACGGATCCCACCTACACCACGCAGTATTATCGCGGTGGCGGTGGGATTGGCATCTATCCCATTTATTATATTTCCCATAGACCATGGGGTTACCCTGTTCATGGATGCCACGTATCGGCGCTGGGTATGAATAAAAGTTTCTTAAACTGAAATAATATTTAGTTTGATAGCATTAAAAGGTTTTATAAATGACTTTTTTTTTGATAAATGGAAAAAATTAGGTCTGATTTATAAAGAGTAGAAAAAATTCGATGTGGTGGGATTCGAACCTGTGTCTTTTTGCCAAACCGGAGTGACGAATGACCTCTCAAGCACCCGTGATCCTGCCAGAGCAATCGAATTTATTCTACTCTGTTTTTAAACTGGTTTAATTCAATAGGCCGTTTTTTTTAATTTTGGGAACTGGTAAATATTTTTCTTAAACGCACAATGAAGGTTTTTTGTTATTTAAAGTATCTCGTACAAATTTATGGTCAGGCTAAAATATTGATTTTGTGATATTGTTACTGATATTGTATGTAAATTATCATTTGAACAGTTTTCTAAAATATTTATTTGATGGTGGCAACATTGATAAAAGTGTCAAAAGACCATAATACTCCTAAATAAAAATAACAAATCATTGTTTTACTATATTTTTTAAAGGATGTTCCAAGAGGGTTATAGTTTAATTTAGTTTGACTGTAAATGGCATTGTAAAGGACTATACAGGTGTTATTCAATTACTTTTAACTATAATATGAATCCCCTATCGTATACATTATGTATTAAATATAAAACATTCCAGTTCAAGATATTATTATTATATTTTAAAGACAATTAAATAAATCTATTTTACTTTATATTTTAAGTTTTGTACTATTAAAGTACTGTATATTATATTTTTTGTACATGATAATAAAACTTTGGCATATTGCGTCGTTGGTATATATTCGATTATTTGTATAATATAATAGTATAATATTTTTTTCGTATAAAACACGTTTCGACATATTATACAGAGTATAATATAAACTAATAATAATAACATTTGATTATAATATTATTCAACTATATCATCTAACATCACTTAAAAAAGGTTCCTAATTTTGCATAACTTAGCTTTATTGCCCTAACGCAATATGACTTGTAGTAATATTATAATATGTAATTTCTGAATGCTACAAAATGTAGGGATTTATGTTAAAAAGTCTCGGCTTTTAATAATATGCGCCTATAATAAAGTAGCTATCAAATAGATACCTAACATGCATATAGAAATATAATAATTCTTAGAAAAGCATGTTTCCAAATATGGACTTAGTGTAGTAGTGAAAAAGTAGTGGTATGGTAGTTGTAACGTCGAATATTGGTCGAGGATAAAGGGCATTAAAAAGCTTAAATCGGGAATGCTATAAGGAATTGTATAAGTGCTCTTAAATTTAATGATATTGATGGTATTGCAAGTTTCGATTTAAAAAACATCCTTAAAGTTTTGATATAAAAGGTGTCAGATTTGTTTTGTAACATGGCAATACTTTGACACGACTCGTGCACTAGATAACTTTAAAACTAATAAAATACATGTGAACAAAAAATATATCTAACAGATATATTTTAGACATCTATTATGAAACACAGTGTAATTGATTTACATAAATATGTATATAAGATGTCTAGAATAGAACTGTGTATGGGTGTATATGCGTGTAATGTCAATTCGAGTGCTTATACAGTGTTGTATGGTATTTTTTTTGAAATCGTTCCCACTTTACTCGCAGTATTCTTCAATACACAGATTTCCATATTGAATAAAAATTGTATTAATTACTTAATTACAAGTAAATTTATTAAGTGCACACAAGCTAACAAATTTGGCCAATTCAGGAAGATTATATTTAGTAGGTACACGATTTTTCAGTTCAAGTCAAGTGCCATATTCCATTAAAATTTATTAAATAGTGACATTTTATTTACTTAAAACAGTCGCGACAACCCAGTGATAGAATATTAAGATTATTTTACATTATTTATTAGTAGAAGATCCGAACATAGGTCGACCTTCACCGGCGTGATAATAGAAAGAGACCAATTTTATAATAGTAGGTAGTCGATTAAAAAATCTATTAAAGATGGGTTTGCTGAAAAAAATCCTGGACAGGATATTTTTAGTTAATTATTAAAAAAATCTTTTTATTTTTTTAATTATGCAGTGTTGAGACAATAAACAATTTTGTTATAAAACAGCGCTCATGCTGATTTATATATTTTTTTCTATCATCCCATCAAGACGTGAAAGTAAACGGTACGGACATGCCTGTTTATACCTGCCAACCTAGCAGTTTGTCCAAGTAAATATTAGAAAACCCTATGACTGCACATTCTGTAGGTTTCATACTTCAAGTCTATTATAATTTTTTTTTATTATCTTGATAAGTACTGCAATTAATTAATAAAAAATATTTTTTAAAAATTAATTAAAATGTCCTGTCCAGGATTTTTCCAGCAAACCCATTTTTAATACATTTTTTAATAGACTAAATTTATTATATAATTGGGCTCATTTTATTATCACGCCGGTGAAGGTCGACCTATATTCGGATCTTAGACTATATACTCACCAATACCTTTCATCAGTTTTGTGGTAATTATTAATATATTATCCACAAAGATATAAAGAAAATAGATTGTTCTATTTTTGTAATCAAAAAGCATTATTTTTTATATTTCAGGTACAGTAGTATTTGTTTTCTAAAATAAATTTAGTACAAGATCCCAATGTATCTAAAAAAATAGTAGCAAAATAATTTGTTATTGTTTAGAATTTATAGAAATTATTATTTGTAGATTTAGACGCTTGTAGGCTATTTAGTAGGCTGTGAAAATATTCCCTTTAAATAAGACCTGTAATCTTATTATGTTATTCAGTTATTAGTTTACCATTGATATGTAATCTCAAGTTATTTAGTTTTAAATAAATTTTTTAAATCTCGCCATATAAATCATAAAATTCTAATATATGTATTCAGTAATGTATACGAAAAAATAATTACTGCCAAATTATATAAAAAATTATACCTATTTTATTTAATACATTAGTGAAATCTCATGTATAACAATATAAACGAAATAATGTACAATACTCAATTGTTGATCTGTTAATAAAAATGCAATATTATTCCTTGTTTTATTTATATTAAAACAAATAAAAAAAATCTTTATTTCAGAGCCAGCAAACAACTTATGTGTTGATGTCACATTAATTCGATAAAAAAGTTTTGTAATCTTACTTATCAAACACTCATTAAGTGAGTGTATGGTGATAAAGAGGTTTGGAATATTATAAGCCTATGAAATAAAAATAGCAAAGATGCACGTTAAAATATTGCTCTATAAAAAGTACAAGGAATTTAATTTTCTACTTATTTTGACTACTGTTGCTACTGTCCATAAAAATGACAATTTAGTTATCCATCATGAAGATCAGCCACGCTTCAGGAGAAGAGTTTTTTTGATAAGGTATTACACATTGTTGAAATCAAATTCAAAAATCAAATTATTATCTGTACTTAAATGATTGTAACCTTATATTGTAACTATATCGAAGACAAAAGATTTAAACTTTTCTTAAATTCTACAATGGCTAAATACTAGCTGCTCCCAGCGACTCTGCACGACTTTATTTATTCACATTTATTTTGGATTTCTTTAAAAAATAATTGGAGAAGTACATAATAAAGGACATTAAAAATTAAAATGCATTCTGCATAATGCTCTTATCGTTCAGTACCAATTACATCCGAGGAGTCCAAGGTTAACAATTAACACAAAAAAGTTACAGTAAATACTAAATAAAGACAATATTCTTAAAATATTCCTTATCACCACATAATATATTGGCGCCAAAAATCTTTCTTTATTGTGATAATGAGAAAACAATTCTTCGCAGCTTATATTTAATACACTATCATACTTAAGTCTATATACTAGTAGTATATTAGATTTTCTTTAATATCTATAAAAATCATAATAATTTATCTATCTATAGAATATATTTTGTCGCAGTATTGACGCACCATTGCATCAGACGAAGAGAATTCAATCCGGAAAAAAAAACGACGTGTGGCACTCGGGGACTGCCGCGGTAAAGCTATTGCATGCTATGCCTTCAAGCCACACCTCCGCCCGTCGGAGTGGGGAGCGTGAGGTTTTTTCGTTACGGAATTTCTCGATTCGGTCCCCGCGCTCAAGGTCAAGGCCCGCGATAGAAGCTATGCAATAGCTTAAAATATGTGCAAAATCTGCATTCATTTAAATATCAAAATACTAGCTTTCCGCCCGCGGAATCCTCCGCGTTTTTAAAGAAAAACCCGCATAGTTCCCGTTCCCGCGGGATTTCCGGGATAAAACATATCCTATGTGTTAATCCAAGTTACCATCGTTTGCTAAATTTTATAGTAATCAGTTCCGTAGTATTTGCGTGAAAGAGTAACAAACATACACATACTAGACTTACGCGTCTGTTGTCTGGTTGGGCCCTGAAAACCAGCGCTATGCCGACCATACCGGTGCGGCATAGCATATAGGTTTTAGGTTTTAGTAGACTGTGATAATATGCTGAGTGGCCTTACCCTTTAGGTCACCAGTCGCCACACAAATATTCTTATATTAGATTTTTAGCTTTTAAGTTTTTTTTTTATCTTGTTATTTTCTATAGTGTTTAAGAGTGCTTTTGTTATTGTTTTTTTTTATGTGGTGGTGGTACTTTGGTGATTCTAATAAATGTATTTTATTCT
Source organism: Colias nastes (assembly GCA_907164665.1). Taxonomy (NCBI): domain Eukaryota; kingdom Metazoa; phylum Arthropoda; class Insecta; order Lepidoptera; family Pieridae; genus Colias; species Colias nastes. The sequence goes on from CAJQZM010033600.1 coordinate 31,081, forward strand.
TTTTCATACACATCCATCCTCACAAACTTTCGCATTTATATTATTAGTAGGATAGGATAGGATGTATGTATCACAATGTTAATTTCGCTTGTTGTCTAATTTTCGGGAAAAAATAGTCGCAGTCGCTCTGTCCTTAAGTATGCTTATATCTTTAAAAATACGCAACGGATTTGGATGTGGTTTTTCTAAATAGATACACTGATTCTCTAGGAAGTTTTAGTTAAGTGTTTGTTAAGTTTCAGACTAAGCGGGCGAAGCCGTGTACGGAAAGCTAGTTTATTATAAAAGAGGTGTACTACGTATTACTTTTCAGTCACAAGTACGTGTAATATCGTCATCATATTATTATATTGTTTACTATGATAATGTTATCATTTTATCATATAAAACAAATATTTACTCGACTCTTCCCATTGAATAATATGAACGTAGTGCATGCTACTTAATTATAATAAAATTATTTGCATGATTACATATTGTAAATGTGGAATATCTTTTAAACTTTTTCCTCCTATTTAGGTTGTTGCTATGCTAAAGTATCTATTTACTAAATATTATAAGAAGAGTTTGTTTGTTTGTTTGAACGCGCTAATGGTCCGATTTGAAAATTCTTTCGGTGTTAGATAGCCCATTTATCGAGGAAGGCTTATAGGCTATATATCATCACGCTAAGACCACAGGAGCGGATCAATGCGGGTAAAACTGCGGGGCACAGGCGCACAGCTAGCTTTTTATTGTGATGTTTTATCGAAGTACGAATATATATCGAAGTACCTATGTAGGTAGGTGCAATTTTAAGGGAAACCGCTATAATTAAAATTTTGCATGATTTTTTCCAGGCAGCATAGGAAATCTATTTAACCTAGGTATTTGTTTTGATTTTATTAGCATGAATTGAGATTTGTATTATCATTTTAATATTGCACGAAATCTAATAATAAATTCAAATTATTCAATCCTGTCTAGTTTGCAAAATTCATATCTGGTTATGCATATTAAATACTGTTTGTTTTTACGAGTATTGCAATTTTGTTTATGGCTTATGCTATTTTAAGTTAAATTCTTTGGTTTAAGATTTGAATATTATAAAAATATCTTCATTTTTTAAAAGTGGCAACACTAGACCATAATTATTATTATTAATAGTTATACACAAAGGAAAATTTTAAATATTATAAAAATATCGTTTTTTAAAAGTGGCAACATTATTCCATAATTAATAGAAAAACATACAATTGTGTGACATTTTTGAATTATTATGCTACCCTCGAAAACTAACTTCATTAAAAGAATAAACAGAATGACAGTATGTACAGTAACCTATATAACTGCTGTATCGAGATTGACCGGTTCTTAAGTTACCGTTAAAAGACATGTGCACTACCAAGTATGTACCTATATTATATGCATTTGTGGAAAATGGAAATAAAGGAGATGTTTGAAGTTTTTTTCGTATCCTAGTCAAACAGGACGAAGGTAAATATTTTGTTTTTTAAAATGTGCGAAGCTAGATAACTTTAACTATTAACTATAACTTATACTATTAAATATAACTTTAACTAATAACTATTTTATAGGTGGCATAATCTTTGAACCTCGTTTTGATATCGTTGCAATTGGTTAAAAGAAAGTAATAAATAATCAGAAGTTTCAGAATGACTTTACCTATTATTGTTTTAAGTAATATGGAAGCTAACCTTTACAATTGCATTTTTACATTGCATTGTTTGCGTCTGTTTATAAAACTTTCATATGAAAGGGCAGTGATTGTTACCTGCAGTGCATTCAATTTCATCATACCTTCAAGCGGCTTGCGCAAACCATTGCTCAAGCATAAGCATGGGTGGCGTTTTCAATAACATTCTATTATTATGGATAAATCCTTATAAGGGAATTGTTTTAAGCCGATAGCACCATAGAGTGTTATGTTTTAAGGGTGTGAGTTTTTTGCTTCTTGTTATTCTTTTGCATAAATAGCGCCCGGCAAACTTCTTGGCCAAAAAGTAGCGTGGTGGGGGAAGTTTGCGCATCAAGTTTCAGTACATTTTTATATGCGCAAGCTTTTTGGCCACGCTACTTTTTGGCCAAGAAGTTTGCCGGGCGCTATAATAGTAACAGCTTGTTATTCAATAGTTTCCAATTTTTGTTTATCTTCCTGTTTATTGAAGCTAATCTGCGAAATCAGTGCACTGATTTTATAGGCCTTCTCTGCTTGATACCCGGTAGTAAGGTGAAATTTGACCTAACCTTTGTTTTCGTTGGGATATGGGTTTAGTTGATTTAGTTTAGTTGTGTTGTTCAATCCAAAGCATGCATCAACTAAGTAGGTAATTATTCAAGAGTTACTTCCAGTGACTAAATCTATGAAATCGTGAAAGAGCAGTTTTAAAAACATTCAATCGAAATGATTACAGGGTTTTTACTATATTTCAGGGTTACAAGTTACAACTTCTTCTGCCCGAGACCATCTATGGAGATAATTAAATAAGTATTATCTAATAAATTAGGACCATGCTGGACGAGGATAGCGAGAAATAGAACGATGTGGAGAATTCTTGGGGAGGCCTATGCCAAAGAGCAAGACAATCATAAAACCGGTGTCTAATACAAAAAATAATATTTAATTATGTTGCTTTCATAAACTTACATGTTTAATAATACTTAAGTAGTTTTTAGGAAGAAATGTAACATTTAGATTGTTAATAAAGGCTTTATTTATTTATTTATTTATCTAATAAATTAAAGAGAAAATTACCTGACAATAAGTAATTACGTTGTGATCTGTTTCAGTGTGGGAAAAAATGAATTTCTTGAATGAAAACTACGCTGTCACGATAGCAAAAACTTCACTCTAATTCTCTCGTTTTAAATGCAAATCGATTTTATAATTGTAGTTACTTAATAGAATTATGGTTTTCGTGAGAACTACTTTTGCAAAAAATGTT
>CAJQZM010033601.1:0-24356 GCA_907164665.1 Colias nastes
GATATACCTATAATTTTAGTGTTGTGTAAGTAATGGTTTCTATGTGTAGTTATTATAGTCATTTCTTATATCTACAAAGGAAGATTTATAGTTCTAAATACATCTTAGTTAAATTAAGCTATTCATTCAATATAACCCATTGCGAAGCTATTGCTCATAGATGGCTAATCTCTCAGAGTTGAGAAAATCTATGAAAATTATGTAATTCTCAAAAAGAAGCTCAAGGCAATCTTATAAGCAAGGGCTTTTCACAATCCATCTTATTTAACATATCAAGCGAAACTACACGGCCAGTAGTTTATAATGAAATTGTCAGAATTATTATATCTACTAGTGTTTCGACCCTGAATTACGATTATATGCACTTAATATGAAAGCGAGCCGAGAGAAAGTGGAGTTGCGTGTACGTGACCATAATTTACCGATTCTAATGGTGTTTTAGAGTTCTTTAGTATTGGGAAACTTTACCAATTATACAAATCACGATATGTTAGATTGTTTTTATTGTTATTCGGGAAAAAAAGTAGGCCAGTGATGGCTCAGTGTGTGACTCTGACTTTGTAGCTTCTACGGCTTACATTAAAGGTTTGTTTCGGGCATGTTTCGGGATATTTTATTTTAATGTAAAGGTAGTTTTTGAATATTTATTTATGAATTCTTACATTTTTTTAAAGTGCCTAATAAAAGGTAGGTAATATAAGATAACATTATTTAAAAAATCACAAGTATGTAAGCTTTTGCATTTTTTTCGCAGAAAACAAAATAATAAAATTGAATTCGGTAGTACGTCACGTTACTGCATTAAATGCCGTCTGCATTTTAATATTTTAAATACCACTATCATATTATATAACTAGCATGCGATAAAATTTATAATATCAAACGTAGTATCAGTTAAGATTATTAGGAATGGAAACTGAATCTCTATTTCTCCGTAAATATGATATTCAGTTATCTACCTACCGGTTATTTTTAGCGAAACTCAATTTTTAATATTGGTTAAAAATGTGGGTGTAGAAAATCAGTGTCCATTATCAGTTAAACGAGAGGAATAATATAGGGGCACAAAAATCAATTAAAGACCGTTAGAAGTATTTTTTTTTATTTCATAATCTTCACAATATCTTTCGTAATATTAATAGGATATGATAAACATGTATATAGAAACATATTATTTATACATGCGTTTGATTGTTACCTACTAAATATTATTACATACATGTTTGCCAATTTCTAATAGTTATTATTTAAAGCTATTAGCCATTCAAATATAAGTGTTCATAAATGGATAATGGATATGATTAGGTAATGCGATAATGGAGAAAGTAAATTGAATAATATGCATAATTCAATTGTATTTCCATTTATTCAAGTTATGCCTGTTGCTTAAGTTTAATAATGTTGTTACGTCAACATATAAGGCATTTACTATTATGGACTAGTATACCTATATTATCTTTGGTATGGATTAATAAGGATATGAATTTAGTGATGGAATTATGTATATAATTATGTACAAAGTTTACACCAAATACTTATTATTACTTATTATTTATTCATTATAATATTGTCGCAGGATTCCTCAGCTTCAATTAAACCAACAAATACTTCAAATAACACTTTTATTAGTATCCTTCACATAAGTTATATTATAATATTCACAATTTGACAACGTGTGACGCGCGTCGCTGCTCTACGCATATTGGCGCTCTCTCACCTCCTCTAAGCTTGCAAAGCCCTACGTCTAGGTACATTATATAGATAAATAATAATAGAACCTAACAGCTCGGCCATCCTGTTCATAGCGAGTCCCTTCGCTCAATTATATAGTATCGAATTAATTGACAACAAAAATAATAATAATAATATTATAATGATGGATTAACAGATTCTAAAATACTAACATATTATTGTATTGTAACGAAAAGGTTCCGAGAAACTTAAAAGTAATGTAATTACTAATACAACTCATATTAACCTAAATTTCTTATATCTTTTATTTTAGAGCTTACATCACTCAACAATCCATAAATAAACTAGAGAAAAATATACTAAAGAGATACATGTAGGATTCTTAGTTAAACTTAACTCATACACTTAACCTCTAAATACACCATTCTTAATTAAACGTCTGAATCTGAGTTTTCCGTATCACTACCAAACTCCCTATTAAAATTCATCCATGGCTGTACCTTATCTACCGATACCACGGCCTCATATCGTTGTTTTTTTCGAGTTAGAGGAGTATCTTCAATGATTAATCTATCATTAGAAGTATCTTTATTACACGATATGGGCCTTGATATTTATTTACAAGTTTTTGAGATTTACCATCATGTGGAGTTTGTCTCTCTACACGCACTAAGTCACGCTCTTTATAATAAGTTACTGGTTTCCTAGCTTTGTTATATCTGTCAGCATCTTTAGATTGTTGTATTTTTATTTTCTCACTAGCTTCACTTCGAAATGTATTCACCTTATTAACCGGGGTTTCCAGTGTATCATCAATTACAGAACTTAAAATTCCTTCCGTTCTACTTTTTATATTAAAACCGAATAGCAACTCAGATGCACTCTTTTGCAAAGTTTTGTGTTTCGTGGTATTTATACCTATCTGTATATCTAGAATATGCTCATCCCGAGCTTTCTCGTCATCTCCATGAGATGATGTCGAAAGAGCATTAAGAATAGTCCTATTGAACCGCTCAACTTGACCGTTTGCTCTTGGAGTAGAGACAGCATTAATAACGTGTTTGATATTGTAAGAAATTACAAAATCTTTAAACGCTTTACTAGTAAAAGTAGATCCTTTATCGGTAATGAGTCGCGTTGGTTTACCAAAATAACGAATGTGTTCTTTCATTACTTTTATAGTCGTTGCCGTTTTGGTATTTTTCACTGGAAATATATTTATGTATTTTGTAAAACCGTCAATTAAAACTAACAAATAGCAATTCCCCATTTTGCTTTTTACAAACGGTCCTAAGTGATCTGCATGTATGGTGTGAAAAGGTATGCTTATTTTTTTCAATGGGATGCAGTGTACCCTCTCGTTTTCCTCCTGGTGTTTTGTGATAGGCACATTCGAGACAAGATGATACGTATTTTTTTACAAAACGTCGCATTTTAGGGAACCAATAGTATTGTTGTATGCGTTGCAATGTTTTCTCAAATCCGTTATGTCCTACGTCATCATGATTTTTCTTTAATATTTGCCAACGTACACCTTTAGGCACTAACCATTTATTTTCACTACCTACGACGCGATATACACGACCGTTTTTTAGCTTATAGTTTTTGTGTATTACTACATTTTGCGCTGTTTGAGGATCCTTAAGGATCTCTTTTATTCCGAGAATTTCATCATCAGCTGATTGAACTGTACTTAACCAATCCTGAACCGTAGAATGCACCTCTAAAACGTCCAATATATGTGAGCTAGTCTCATTCTCATCTATGGGATTTCTACTCAGTGCATCTACATGAGCCATTTGTACCCCCTGTCTATATTCTATAGTGCAGTCATATTCTTGTAATTGGATCCACCAACGAGCGATACGCGGGATTAAGTCCCGTTTGACTAACGTGGATCGGACCGCATTACAATCCGTCAGTATTTTGAACGGTATACCCAGCAAATATACTCTGAACCTATTCAAAGAGGCAACTACCGCAAGAGTTTCAAGTTCGTACGAATGCAATTTACGTTCATAAGCGTTTGTTTTACGACTAAAGTAAGAAACCGGCTGCAAAACACCCTTTTCATTGTATTGAAGTAAAATACCCGCTACCCCTTCCTTACTCGCATCAGTGTGTAAGTGAGTTTCTGCTTTTGGGTCATACAATGCCAATAGTGGTCGTTCCACAAGCAATTTCTTTATTTCAGTGAATGATCGTTCTTGATTCGATTCCCATTTCCAGCTTACATCATTTTTTAGTAGATCTGTAAGCGGTGAGGAAATAGTAGCATATCCTTTTATAAAACGTCTGAAAAATCCCGAAAGACCAAGGAATTGACGTAACTCATGTTGGTTTGTCGGTCTAGGAAATTGTGAAACCGCATCAGTTTTTCTACTCCCTGGTCGAATGCCTTCAGCACTCACTTCAAAACCCAAAAAGTCTACTTTGTTTAAAAAGAAATTACATTTACTGAGTTTCAATGTCGTTTTTATCTTCAGACAATTTAATGTTACCTCTGTTTTTTAAAACAACTCGTAGAATGATGACCTAGTTTGTCACAAATAGTGCATTTAATTTTGGGCTTGTCACATTTAAAGCTAGGGTGACCAATTTCTCTACAATTATAGCATCTAATTTTATTGTCGACTTCCCCAGACACAGAAGCATTCTTAAACACACTTGACCTTCGTTCGTTTCTAAGTGTGTTATCAGCCATTTTACTTTGCCCTACCTTTACTGTACGTAAATACTTAAGTACTTGCTCCGGTTCACTGAACTGTGCAGCTTGAGCACCCACTTTTACAGCCCGGTCCTCTATTCCATATAAAATACAATCAACAGCTTGTCGACCATAAATTTTACATCTATTTAGTAAATTTACTTTTGAATAATAATAATTTTCTAACGGTTCTCCGTATTTGGCCCTTTTGGCTAACATCTCAGTTAAAAGTTCGGCATAGTCTTCGCGACATGGAAAAGATTCTATTAGCTTTCGCTTCCACTCAGTCCAGGTATGTAATAGTGAGGGTAACCCTTGGTACCAAGTCTTAGCAACCCCAGTGAGTTTTGGAAGAGCATAGTGAATAATAGCTTTCTCATCCCAACCGTAAATTTCGGCACACTCTTCAACTTTCGTTAACCAAGTTAAAACAGTTTGTTCCTTTGACATGGGATCAAACTCCGGTATTACATTAATATTAAAAGTCAGCGTAGGCTTGTCCGAACTTTTAACCTTATTTAAAATGTTAAGAAACTTATCTAATATACCGTTTGTATCCAGTTGTTTAAACTTCTCCCTAGTCAGCTCACGCTGTGACTCGTCCGAATCTGAACCGATATAGTCCTGGACGTCATGCACTTCCTCGTATCTCGTAGGTGTCGGTTTTCTTTTCTTCCCTCCTTCAGATTTGTGATAATTTTCACAGATGTCCGAATGAAATGGGTACCGCCGTTTCTTCATTATTTCACGTGGTAAGATCTCAGTTTCTGCCCTTGAGCAGGATGCACGACCGTCCGATTTCTCCGTTCTATAATTATCATTTCTTCCGTCATAACGTGATCTTCCTTCACGATCCAGATTCCCCAGCGGCTCCGACCTCGAACACGATATTCGTCTCATTCTTTCCCGTTGCATGCCAATGCCAAAACCACGATCGTTTGGTTCCAGAATTCCTTCCTTCAATACGGTTGCCCGTCCACCTCTACCGGTCATGTCTATCCTTTCCGGTCCTTCCCTTTGACTATTCGCCTCCTGTTGTGCCAGTCCTTCACCTCGACTGGTTTCCTGTTGGGCCAGTCCTCCACCTCGACTGGTTTCCTGTTGGGCCAGTCCTTCACCTCGACTGGTTTCCTGTTGGGCCAGTCCTTCACCTCGACTGGTTTCCTGTTGGGCCAGTCCTCCACCTCGACTGGTTTCCTCCTGAGGCGCCAGTCCTTCCCCTCGACTGGTTACCTCCAGAGGCGCCAGTCCTTCCCCTCGACTGGTTACCTCCTCCATGATTAATCTTTGACCTTCATCTGGGATCGCTCCATCCTCCGATCCCTCGTTCATTTTGCATTTTCCCTGAAACTTTTAAATACGAGCTTAATACCAGAAAATAAAAAAAACAACTTTCACTATTTTAATATTCCTATCATTTGCATCCTCTCGTTCAACCTCAACCCACATAGCTTGTATTTTGAAATATCCACATATAAGTTAACCAATCAACATACATAAAGTTTTTTTTTTCTGCTTCATGGGACCTTTTCTCTATAACCTAATAGATAAAACGTCAAACATATATCCTAAAAATAAATATAGGTAATTGTAAATCAGCCGTAACTAATTATTTGAAAACCCTAGACTACCAACAAACTGAAAATCTTTTAAATATAAAAACTTAATGTTTATTCCGCACTGTATAAACATCTTTCTGTGTATGACACACACACGCACAAACGCAAAAACGCACGCATAGACGCACACACACATACGCAGACGCACACACAAACTAACACATTCACACACCCACACATACAAACATACATATTACACGCGCACACACACATGCAGACAAACACTCACTACACATACACTGGTCACGTATTAATAGGTCTATATTATTTTAAGTAGAAGTAGATATTAAGTTCAGTCTATTGCTTTTTTGTTTTTTTTTTTTTTTCTCTTCTTGCCGTTTGTTATTTAGTTATAAATGCATTTTAGTAGTGTTATCCGCGAGGGGGCTAGTGATCTGTACTACAGGTCTTTCACAGACCTATTTCAGACACTAGTCCTTCACAACGAAAATGCTACACGTTTACATAATATTTTGTTTCATTGTAATAGTGTAAATTGTGAAGGCAAATAAATTAACTTTTATTATTATTATTATTCCTGAAAGACCGAAACAACTAGGGATGCATCGATACGCCTTTTCGTCGATACGATACCGATACCGATACTCTTATAAAAATATCGGCGATACCGATACCGATACCGATACGCTTACTGTGAATTCAAAAATAAAAATAACTACGTTAAAAACAACCGACTTCAAACCTATTTAATAAATAGCACATCTAAATAATATGTAGTAATTAATAATATCAAATCTTTTTTATTTTTTACTTTTCCGTTTTTGAAGTCGGTTGTTTTTAACGTAGTTATTTTTATTTAATACTTTTTAGTGTATTTTTCAACACGAATCAAACGAGCCCAAAGTCGATAAAGTTGAGTCAATATATTACTGAGTTCCTATGGCCACCTTCCGATTCCATCATCAAATCACCTAGCACTATGTCTATGACTATGTCATGATAATGTTTCATCGCTATCCAATTTACATACTTACGTATACAAATTTCAGCTCCATCGGTTACCGGGAAGTGAATCAAATTTACTTGCTACATTTCAAATAAGTCATCAAGTACCGACAAAAATGCTCATAAAATAAAAACTACTGGGCCTATCCGAATAAAATTTTTACGGGACCAATTCGACACCATCCCGCATCGAACAAAGAAAGAATCACGTAAATCGGTTCAGAAACCTCAAAAAATTATACCGGCCGAATTGATAACCTCCTCCTTTTTTTGTGAAGTCGGTTAAAAATGTAGGTATAATAAATAAATCACAAGTCAGATTTTTCTTTTATTAATATAAAAAGTAGAGACATAATTAGACAATTAAAATTTTTAGTAATTAAAATTAACATTGATAAGATTTTTGTTTATAAAACAAAGTACATAATCTTAAGTTTTGCGGAGAAAGCGATTTCGCAAGTCTGTTTGAATAAGACCTACGCTGGAAAATAGTCTCTCAGAGGCAACAGAACTCATTTGGAAACTAAAGTACTTCTGCGCAATTTTTTTCAAGTTTGGATATAAAACGTCATTGCGCCAGAAAACGAATGGATCTGCATCTCTGGATATATTGGGACAACTCAACAACACCCTCACAAGCGCAGGGTTTCCCCGAGCATTGTTCATGCCTCATTTGCAACGGAATAAACGAGACAACACGCTCGTTTACACTACATTTTTAAATTAAAAAGTATCGTGTATCGGTCATAAAAATATCGTCGATACCGATATATCGGCTAACCCGAAGTATCGCCGATATATCGGTATCGGTATCGGTATCGGATGCAACCCTAGAAACAACTAATAAGTAACTCCAGTAAATATGTACGTTCTCGAGTACCTCCTAATCCAAAAATGCCAAAATTTTGTCAATGTAGCACTTTGCGCAGCACGCATGAAGCTGGTTGCTTAATTCTTTAATAAATTTACGTCTCTTAGATATAGTTTTACGATTAATTACATTACCCTAGTACAGGGTAGGCTCGTGCCCCTCGGTGGGGACGTATATGAGCTGATAACGAACGAACATTAGCTAGGTAGTGTTTCATTTAAAGGAAACAAGTGCTCGCCAACCCGCATGCCAAGCGTGACGGCATTTCCTCTTTGTATTTAAGGAGAGTGTTCACCAGTGAACCATTGTAATTGATAGCTCCTTAAAATAGGAAAAAGGAACTAAACGTAGACTAATAAATAAAACCAGTAAGTTGATTATCATGTCACCCAAGCGACGTATAAGTATGTTTTCCATATACTTTAAAAATGTTGCAAATATGCACGTCCATTACAATCTCTAGATAACGCGGAACTATTTATCTATTGAAACATGGTAAGCTCAAAATAATTAGAATAGGTAGATACCTTTTGTTCTCAGATAAAATCACTTTTTTTTTTCACAACAGCTTTCTAAATTAATTACACTGTTCCAAAGTTAACTATACTTGAGTACACTTGATTCTTCTTTTAACTATTGTCCAAACTCAGAAAATAAAGAATGAAATGTCTATTAATAGACCCAAAACCGAACTTAACAAATAACAATCACTCCTTTACTGCGCTAAGCCCAAACGGTATATGCCCGACTCAGTGCCCATTCCTTTGTTTCATAAGTACATGAATGTTTCGTTGTTCCCAGGGTCAGAACGCTGCCACATCGTGCTTTACAGTTTGAACCCTGTCTGTACGGGTGTAAGTGTAAATATTGAACTGCTCACAATTTTACTGATCATTCAAACTATACTTAGTTAGATTTTTTTCAAAAACAATCAATATGTAAAAAAAACAAATAGTTATATTATACCAGAAACATTTTCTACTTTTCCGCACAGTAACTATTGGTACAACACAATGTAATGTACTTACGTTAATCCACTCTTGTAGGCGTGTTGAGAAAATTTTATATATTCTCCGTCATCCCGCTTCTGAACTATTGTCGCAGGATTCCTCAGCTTCAATTAAACCAACAAATACTTCAAATAACACTTTTATTAGTATTTAGTATCCTTCACATAAGTTATATTATAATATTCACAATTTGACAACGTGTGACGCGCGTCGCTGCTCTACGCATATTGGCGCTCTCTCACCTCCTCTAAGCTTGCAAAGCCCTACGTCTAGGTACATTATATAGATAAATAATAATAGAACCTAACAATAATATGGATACTTTTTATTTGAGAAGTAGTAATACCCTATTTAACAGAATCAGATTTTCATCAATTGTATGACAGCAAAAATTTTTCTAAAGAAGCATCAACATTATCTAATGTACAAAAATAAAGAATTTGATAAAAATCAAATCTATCAAAACCACAGATCAATACCAATGAATAATAATAGTTTATTCAATAGTTTAAAATCTAACTGCAAATACAAGATCTTTAGTGAATCCCATATACACCATCGAACAATGGTTCAGTTTTTGGCCTTACCAAAGGAATTCGGAAAAAAACACAACACGTGGCACTGGGATGTTAGCACATGTTTTATTTAATACACGTATCGATTGTTTAAACTTTATTGTTTTAGTTATATGTTAGGAATTTTAAACCCTCCCTGAGACTAACGACAATTCGTATAAGGATGTTAAATTTTGCATCAAATTTAATTAAATTGAAAGGAAAATCTACCATCGCAATGTTTTGATTGTGTTTTTAAACATGTTTATAAGTACGTAAACAAAGGTTTTCCGTTACCTAATATTAATTTTGTTAATTAATTATTTGAGCAATACTTACCGAGACTTCTTACAGAGAAGTTACTTCTTAAAGAGAAGTTACTTCTTATAAAAAGTTGCTTAGAAAAACGTTTCGAATCGGAAAATTCTGCTGTCTATAAGAAATAATAAACTGAAATTATTATATTTATTAATTATCCACATTTTGAAATATTTCGAGAGACTAAGTTAAACACTGCGGAAATTAATAGTCCAGACGTCAAATGACTAATGTCAAAAGCCGTTCTCAGTCACAGCTTTATTTAAACTTCCCATTTACGAGGGTTATACGTAGGTACTTATATAATTGTAACAGAGTCCCAGACAAAATAAGACGAGCCTTGATTGATTGCAGATGGCTCTCCGTCGAGTCTTTCACTAAATGTTCTCTTGATATTATAGTGTATTAATCTTTAGTCTGGTAATTTAATTCTGAAGTTCTGTGGTTTGTGGTTTGGACTATAATAAAACAAATGGCATATGACCAAGTTGAAATTAAAACTTTGTATCTAGGTTTAGAAAATTTTGAGCAAAACAGAATAATTTAGAGCAATATTTTTTTTAACTTATGAGCTTTTAAAGCTTGACTGATGTGTTGACTGAAAGAAGAAATAAATCTACAAGAATAAATTTAAAAAGTAATTAATATTTTCTGCAGTAATCATTACTTCTGAAGTTTATTTAGTTAGAGGTCGAGATCAATTTGAAAGGTATTAATGTTAAATTTATGGTCTAAAAACAATAATCATTAAACGTATTTCAAATTAAATTAACCATGGCCTCCGGAAATTGACTTCAAGTAAATTGAAAAGGCCTGAAGCTCGAAGAAACGTTAGAGGATATTATTCATAACCAAATTAGGTACGTTTATTGACTGTTAATACGAACAGTTCATAAAATTAGGTGATGAATGTTTCTAGAATCATCATCAAAAAGGTTAAGGTTAATTTTATCCGATAATTTCTGATAATGAATGATGAATCCGATGAATTCAATACATTATCCTCCTAAGACCCCGCGTACAAAATTTTGTACAAAATAAAATAGTGTTATCTGACCCAGCTCTGTAATATAGTTTATAGTAGTAACCGCCCAGTGTACAATTTTTTGTACTTATTCTTTTAACAACTGTAGTTTTTTTCAAATCTTCCCGCGAATAGTTTCACATGTCAAAATTACTTAAATAGTTTGTATTGTCTATGTTATCAACGCTGCCAACAAAAAAATAAGTATATTTTCAAAACTAGCTGTGATGAACGACGAAACCTGCCGCTCCCTCGTGCTAAGAGTAAGTTTAATCTCAAAATACTTATATAATCACTAGTTTTCCCACGTCACTGTTAATGTTATTTTATACTATAAGGTGTAAATATTACACACTATTAATATTTTTTGTTGCTGTATTGAATAAAGGTGATTCACAAAGTCATCAATTATTTTGTTCAATATTTTGTACATTGGTTCTCAGTATCAAACGTTAGGTATCTGCTTTTCATAGAGAGTATTTTTGTTTTTATTTTAGATTCTAATGAAAATGAGTTTCTTCAGTGTCTAAATGAATTAGAATATGAGTCAGAAGCTGAAGAGGACCCTTTTGAATATAATAAGACCGATGACGAGTACAGGCCAGATGAAAGAGAGGAATCTTCATCTTCAAGTTCTTCTAGTGAAGATGAACAGCCGCTTATTGAAGATGACAATGATGATTCTCCTTTTTGCGAGGATCAAGTCGCAGCAGAACACGAATTCATCTACGTTGGACACGTGGTTGTAGTCGTGGAAGAAATATTATAAGCACTCGCGGAAGAAGGTAGTCGTGGGAGTAGAAGTCGAGGACGCGTAATTTAATATTGCCTTAATAGAAGTTAACCCTAAAGATCTCAAATGGAAAAATTTTGTTCTCTATTTAATTTCTATAATAAACTTTATTTTTTGTAATTTTGATTTATTATTTTCTCTGCTACATTAAGACCCACTGTACAAAATTTTGTACAAAAGATAGAATTACAGAAGGTGACCAAAAATGTCCCGTAGACACCTGGTATTACAGTAAAAATACTTTCGAAACCCTAAAAGGTATAGCTTCAAAATTACGATGTTTTACGTCTCTGGGTCTGACAGCAAAAAATTAATTTGTGCATAATTTTGTACAGTGGGTTTTTACGACTACCTTTGGTAGTTCCGATCTGGGTCTTAGGAGGTTATCTTCTGAAAGAATAAAATAATATAATCAATACCTAATTGTAGCATGTAATATTATTAAGTCGGGTACTCTCATATAAAATAAAAAGAAACATAAAATTAAAGCTTGTATTAACAAATGGAGCTCAAACACAAAAATCCCATTTAGAACATCCCGCCTGACTCATACGTGTGTCACATTTAGGGCACTGATATTATTCTAGTACTAAGCCTAGTGTTAATTTAAGAAATTTGTATTACATTGCTTATTCATATAGTGTAATATAAATAGATACTATTTAACAAGCAATGAAATGCAAAATCGTAAACCTGTCGCTATTTTACGATTTCGGCCTAGACTCATGCGTTGATTTATTTTTAGGTTCAATATCTTTAGTCATTTTGTGACTTATTTTTCTATGTATAAATTATTGTAACGCAATCAATTTTATAAAGAGACAAATACCTTAAATAATGATAGATTGAGTTGATTAAATTTTAATCCCTACAGTTCTTCTGATTTATCTCATAAACTGTGTAATAAAATGTCTACTTTTGTTTAAATTAACTCCGTTATACTTAACTTGATGCTAAAATAAAATCATCGCCTACGCATGCTGTGAATTATTAGTAGATTGTAATCATCACTAATTATACGCTTTGGAAGTAATAAAATTTAATGAAATGGATAACTTTTTTCTTCACATCCTTTAAGATGGTATAACGAGATATAATATCAATTTTCTACTTCCTTCCATTTCCTTTATGGAATTGTGTTTTGTTAAATAGTTGTCTTATTATACTTTTAAATATGTAAGTAGTTTAATGAAAGGTCATTTAAATCAGCATATTTAATGTTTTATTACATAAAGCATTGTCGTTTAATTTGCATTATCTCTGGGATACGTTAGTAGGACATAGATTTTATTCTATTCAAAATGAAAAGAAAATAAATACAAAAATATATTATACGTATTAAAATGGAAGCTAACTTTCTTTCAGTTAAAGTAATTTTAAGTATATTAATTATGATAAATTTGATAAACTTTAAAAAAACTGAGTGTCTTTAAAAAAAACTAGGTAGATACTCTAATTTTTGTCTCTAGTTTTTGTCTTCATATTTTTTATTTTATTTAACGTATATACTTTTTATTGCAATTACGATTGTATTGTAATCTTGTTAACGTCTCTAGATGTCAACAGACTATAAAAAAATATAAAGAATAGAATTAGATGTTGTCGCTTTCAAATTGAAAGTACCATTGTGAAACATGAATGACCAATTTATTAAATTTAATTTTTTTTCAATGTTCACCCACCTATAGCCTTTTTTGTCGATATTATGTCGAACCTGTAAACAGTTACTAGGGCAGACTATTACAACTTTTAGAGAATTTATTATTTACGATTGCTAAGTGCACTCACTATTAAAAAAGGACATTGTTTATTTTAAATTAGCGGATTCAAGGATTAGGAAATTATGAATGACAAAGTAGCAACAAGGGAGAATAATTTTTAACGAATTTAAATTTAAATTAAATTATGTAGTTGGGTTTTTTTACACCATTTATCACACCATTGAGAAGATATTAACGATGTTTTTTGATGCATTGTCTTCGCTAGGATTTGGAATACCTACTGAAGAAAAAAATAAGTTAAGCTAGTAAGGATATGTGACACTATATAAGGCTTAAAATAACACTATAGTAATAATAAAATGTTGTGGCAACCCTATGCTTTATAGCGGTCATATCTTTGCAACTACGTAGGTATTGTGGGCTATTAGGTGCATGTTGGTGAAAGTAATCGATATTTTCATGATTCAGTGATCCACTTAGATCATTTATAATTGAAGACCTAAAAACCTGAATGTAGAATTTTAATTGATTCTAAAAAATAGTTTCTTTTTGCATTTTACATTTATGTATTTATTCCTTAATTATTGTACCAAAGGTTGTCTGGAAGAAATCGCTTGAAGCGTTAAGACCGCGAATTGTACTTAGTTCAAGCTATAGTCACAGTATTACAATATATAGATATTGTAATACTGTGCTATAGTATAATAAAGTATAAATAAATAAATACATTATCCCAAAAACAGTAGTAAGTAATGTAATTTTTTAACAAATTACTCGAGTACAACGGGATGTTTTCAGTGCAGTGTTTAATTAATGTAAAAACTTAGTTTTAAATTGAGGGAGATAAGGATGAAAATATTCAATACCACTTTTTATTACAATAACCTTATAATATATGCCACTTTTTTAAGCAAGAACATCAGCGCCATTACCACAGATCGTATCAAATCTTTTAAGATAACCATCTCACCGCAGAGCCATTGAAATCCTGAAATTTCTCACTCGACGTTAAACCAATGTCAATATCAGGGTGTCTTTGTACAAACAACTTCTTGTTTAACATTATAATCTTTATTTATGGATAAATGGGGAGAGATGAATCGACGGATGACAGAAGATACCATCTATTTGCTGGTTATACCCAAAAAATCACACAAATTTAAACCTTATGTTAAGTTTATAAGGGTGAACAAGATATGGGTGGGTAAAATATAAAACTTTGTGTATTTCACGGTGACGGGTTACCCTTTCTGATGAATAAAATGTGTGATATACAGTAGGCATAAAATGCTAAAGTGCGAGGCAAAAATAAAATCAAAGCTGTTCACTTTGCGTTACGTTTTTAGCATATTTTTTTTTCTCTTTTTATGTATTTATCTTATATGGATAAGTAAATAAAAATCTTCATGAGTTTAAATACATGTATTAGCATTAGAATTTATCTACAATTCTAAAATTTTATTAATTGGATTCAATCTGTAATAAAAAATGACTGTAATTGAAAGAAATAAAAAGATGGTATTGAATTTCATCCTTATCTCCCTACCGAGATAAATAATTCGAAATACCGGGTACTATTTAATTAAATTAATTGCAAAGGTTCGAGTCCTACAAATAAAACAAATTTAATTACTTAGTATAAAATATGGAATACATATTCAAATATACGGTTGAAAAAATTGCATATTAAACACCTCCACCCTGTAGTAGTTATAATTTATAACAGTCGTTTCAAAAATAAAAATGTATGGTACCTCACAACATTTTTTAATGTATTTCTACACTTTATTTAAAGAAGATCAAAGTTCAACAGTTAATATTTGTAACAAAAATAACAAATTGCATTTAATGCGTTTTATCATAAAACGTAATATGTTGGCATTGTTAAAAATATATTGTGTTTATTTTAGATTAAAAAGAAATGGTCGTATTTCAAAAATAAATTTTATAAACTATGAACACTGGTTCAGATAAAAATCGTATACGGGACATTTTACGACCGTCAAAAAAACGCCTTCTAAAGATTTAAAAACGTGATTATTATACGATGAAAAGGGAAGTCGGTTCCCAAGGACATAATTCTGTATTATATCTTTTAGACCTCATACGAGGGTTGAAATCACGTAGACTCCTTCGTGGGGACACATTTAAATTTTAACTCTATTCAATACGTTTATAAGGTTCAAATATTAAAGCAATAATTTATTTGTTTACGATGGCAATTCTTCCTTCTTGGAATAAAATAAATCCTAGGATTATTTGTTTTAAAAACAAGATTGATGATTGCGAGGTGTGAAGTTTTCCCGCCATCATCTTAGATCTGTCAACATGTGACAAGTACCACAGATAACAACAAATGATTTATTTGTTTCACAGATACAAAAAGTGGTGAATTAATCGAGAGCATTGTTTGTATTTTTAACCAAATTTACAAAATTCTTAGAAATATGTTATGTTAAAATCCTTAGATTAGACTCATTATAAGACGTTTTTATTAGATAAAAAACAACAATGCATAATACAAGTCTATCAACATTTCAAATGTTTTGTTGAACCCCCACAGGTTGAACCTATGACGGAATTTATGAAATAAATAATAATAAACCTAACGTTTTTGCTTTCTACATTATGTCACCATCATCAGTAATAAAGCCGAATAAAGCCATATTTTAACCAAATAAAGTTACAAGTTCAATCATATTATCCGATTTTGGTTATCAATATGAAAGAATATCGAACGATAAGTTTTTTTTAAGAAAACAGGTAGTGTCAGAAATGTATTGAAGCGATTAGAATCGCCCCCGGTTCCCAATAATTTGGAGTCCCGTTGATAAATATTAGGTTAAAAAAATGTTAATTTCAACTTTTGCAATTAGATTACAATTCTATTTTTGTTTTTCAGTGTAGCGCTGGTAGCGCAGCGGGTAAATAGAAAAAATGAGAAAAAACAGTAAAATTATTTATACTTAATTAGGTACTTAAGTTTCATTACCTAATTATTTATTCACATATTATAAATCAATGAACATTTTGGGTATAATTAAATAAAATATTTAACACAAGTCATGCTATCTTTAAAAATATTGTTTTGATACGGAACCCTGAATTGGATTGTTTTATAAAAAAGAGAAGTAGCCTTCTCCCGTTTTTATGACATAAGGATGATGTATTATGGGTTGTTTTATTTTTTATAACTAAGGTTTTTTATAGCCACCCTCTACTGTCTGTTAAAGTTATAATCTGACTTTTTTGTTACCGTTTACAATATTTTTAGTAAGTAAAGCATGTTAAAAAAAAAACATATTTTATACAGAACCTTACACTTACCTACGTTATTTTTTTATATCTAGTTAATCATGATATACCTATTCATTATTTTTTGCATAACAGCGTTGACATACAACTGCGTAATGTGAATTTAATACTAAGGAATTTTTTATATATTACTTTGTTTAATTAAAACATAATAATATAAGAGAGTAATACCGTTTTTCTAGGAATTTCATGTGCAGGTAAAAAATAACAAGCCTTTGCGAAGCCGCGTACTGAATGTTTTCATTTCACAACCTTTTATTACCGCTTCGCTGACCTAATAGAATCAAAGGCAACATCAAAATTAAGATATATAAGCGGTTGAATATACATTAAAATTTAACAAAGCGTACTTGCATACATTATCATAAATTCCCTTCAATAAATAACCGAATTAAATACTAAGCATATCGTAATAGAATGAAATATAACCAGCCATAAACATCTATTGTGAGCCATTAAATATTTAACGACTTCAATTTTAAGCAGACCATTAACAACGTAGACAGAGAATCCAATAGACACCGGCAATGCGTGTCGCAGAAAGAGATAAAAAAGAATACGTCACAATATTTAGGGTTACCGTGTGAGGGAAAATTTACCCCGCAATTTGTAAGATACAAATCTCTCAATATTATTCACATAACATAAGTGGATAATAATGAGATATCCACATTACATACATGTTTATACTAATATTATAAAGAGGAAATGTTTGTAATTATGTATGTATGTATGTATGGTTTTCACGCATAAACTACTGGACCGATTTCAAAAATTCTTTCACCATTAAAAAGCTGCATCTTCACTGAGCAACATAGGCTATATTGAAGAAGAAGAAGAAGAAGAAGAAGAAAAGTTTATTTATTTTCAAAAAAATTAGAGATCCTTACCAAAAATGCAATAATGTATCCTTAATAAAAATTCTGTCATCGCGTGCGCTGCGGAATCTATTGAAAATAGAACAAATAAATGTTCTACGGTATTATAGAATGGACCAATACACGAACAAGAAAGTCCGCGATATTCCATTCAAAAGATATAACGAATTTTTAAAAGTGTCAATTTACAGAAAATAGTAGGTATACTGTTTAATACAATGAGTAGGCGTAGTGCGGGACGGGGTGAAGGTGAGGAGGGAAGGGATATTCGCAGGAACTACTTTGATTCCGATTTGAAAATTCTTTCAGTGTTAGATAGCCCATTGATCGAGGAAGGCTATAGTAGGCTATATTGTACCATAACACTTAGACCAACAGGAGTGGAGCCACGCGGGTGAAACCGCGGAGCGCAGCTAGTATATAATAAACATATTACTTTTAGATGGGTAATACATATTATGTATATACACATACCTATATATTATATAATATGTATATATATATCATTATCATAATCCCATATGAAAATGTGTATGTAATGATAATGTAGATGAAAACTCGATTGTTTATTATTTTTTATAAAATAAAATAAAAAAAATAAAAGAATGTTTATTTTCGTAAGTATTAACAGATACACACGTTAATTATATTAATCGACCCGCGAAGGCGCAAAAAAAAACGAAATTTACTTAATAATAATTTATTGTAATAAAAAAATTACATTTAAATTATCTCTAACTTAATTAACTACGTCCCTCCGGTTCAATGTTGGAACCAAGAGTGTCCATTGTCTTCGGCGGGGCAGCGTCGCGGTGGTAGTGATTGTAATACTTTCTAACCTTCGGTTTTGGTTTCCAATCTGTTCATCCTGTAGCTACAATCCAAATTTGTCGTAAATTATCCGGTTCAGGAAAACTGGAACAAGCCATTGAATATTTCAGATTCTATATTTAATTAAATACACACTGCAGAATATATATTATTATTTCCCATAATAGTGGGTAACAATTTGTAGAAAAGTTGGCAACACAAAATTTTTTAGGTTAAAATTTATAATTGTAATTTTTGTGGTTTTTAAACAATGTATTCAAGTCAACAGCACGTGATACACAATATATTAACACGCTGAAATATCATGAAGGCCTATAAACTGATAAAGAGTTGTATACTTACGAGTGAAAAGACAATCCAGGCATTTTCGTTCCACTATCACTTTTACACCCTTTAACGCTACACCGCACCATGGTATTATTTTATAAGGTATTAACAGTAAGTCTAAATCATTCAAAACCAAACATACCATGAATTACGTAACTTAGAACATGTAAAAACTATATTTTTATGGAAGACGATAGCTAGCTGTCAAACTTTGTTTATCAAAGTAGGTTGCTATTCTTGAAAAAAGTGGCACGCTGCGTGAAACAAAAAATTTTATCGTTCTCTCTCATTTCTTTACACAACACCGGCATAAGTTGCTCTTTTTCTTGTGTGAATGCGACATAAGATATCAATTTGTCTATTGGTTTCTCTGTCTACGATTAACAATGTCGTAAAATGTTGCCACCCGCTATATTTTTAGTAGCCTATTTGGCAGATGTCTTGTGTCTGTTATATGGGGTAGAGATTGATTGTTCTTCAAATGCGATTTTGTAAATTGTTTTTATTACCGTAAATATATATAAAACGATAAAATACCATTTGTACGTGTGTTGTGATAGCGACTTTATACATTGTGATTCTTCAATATAAACTTTTTCTGTTATTTCAGTAGAGACTTTAATATTATTAAAAGTTTTTGGAAAAAAGATTTGCTAGTATATTTTTTATTGCCTATGCAGAAATGCATAGACAATAAAAAATGCAAATGAAAAAAATAAAATTCAAAGAAATGCATCCATTCATAATATCCCACCGAACCAAGTTTATTTTTATTTCATTAATTTTTCTCGACTTTTCTAAGAAATTAAGTAATGTTTATTATTCAATATCAGTAGGGTATTGGTTAAATAAAACAAACACTAATACATCAATCCTAAACAAACAATTAGGGATTAGAGCTTCAAACATGTGACAAGAACATTAGTAGAGGACTCCATAAGTAAAGGATAAATTATATGGCTGTTTTTTTGTATTCGGACAATATTTATGCAAATGAATACTTAACAATAGAGCACCTATTTTTTATGAAATGTAATTGGTTAATCTTATGCAAAAAATATAGTCCTTATCATCGTAAAATCTGAGGTAACATGAAAATTTGAAATACAGGCTCTCTATAGGTTATGTATATTAAAAATTAATTAAAATGTAACTCAAAGTGAATATTATCACATGTGGCGTTAACAAATGTTTATATTTCAAATAAATATTGTACAAAACCGCAATTTAGAAAAACGACCTCCAAAGTTGCGATAGTTGTTTGCACTGATATCTCCCACATGTCCGGCCGGCGCCACAAACAGATAAAAACCCTTTATTTCTGTTCTAAATGCTTCGAAAAACATTGTTATTATCCGAAGAATGTCACACAAAAACATTTCTGAACGCAGTTGCACAAATGGCGCCTCTGACATTTGGCGCCTACTTTTTCCTTCGAATTATTTTTTAATTGTCACATTTTACTTACATTGTAAATTGAACTAGGTATTTTAAAAATTAAAATCATGGCTGTATAAACTTTTTACGCGTTACCATACCATTTAACTTATTTTTATCTAGCGTAATTATTTTTACTTTTATTATGGTGGAGCAATTTTTATGGATTTGAGCATAACGCATACAATGTGGTATAATTTTATGATCATATTTTTAAACCCAGATCTTAGGCGGTCTCATCTTGCTTTACTGCACTTTTATTGTATCGTCGTTACTGGGATATATAGGTATATCAAATATAAATATTAATGAATATGTTTATAAAAAAAACCAGTGACTAAAATAGAGAGGACGGCTTCTGCATTGTTATAGATAGCAGAAAGCTACCGTATTGCAAGGTGCAACTCACTGTAGCGTGGTCAAAGTTTCAGATGTTTCAGAGTTCAGACAGCCTAACTTCACAGTTCATACAAATTGTTGTTTTTCAACTTATAATAATGGCTTAGGCCTTAGTGGATTATTGTAGTTATTTATAAACTCCATCTGTCTTTTAATAAATAAATCTAAGTCTTTTACCACTTAACTTCAGACTACTGAATAAAACACCGTTTATTTTAATTAGGGTCTATTTAAATGTTCACATAATATTTGACAGGTACAAAGTTAACACTAATCTTCTCTATTATTCACTCCCAACCTCGCTTATTGTCTTAGCAATTGAACGTGTATTCGTCAACGCGGAAAGCCTTGGGTTAATATGCGGAAAATGAGGTGTTATATCGGATAATTATCCTTCTGAATTTGATGATCTTAGAGCCTGGAAATGTACAATATGTACATGGAATTTAGTTTTGAGCTAATGCGTAGAGGTCGTTTTGTCGTTTCATTTTATAAATTTTAGCTTTTTTCTTCCCTGTTGCCTTTACATCGTTTAGAAGTATTAATGAGAGCTACAAGTAATAAACATTGACAACACAATATAATGTAATCTTATAGTACATCGTATTATATACCTAATATAACAGTTTTTTGTATTACTCATGAAATGACATGACATATTCGTAAGAGCTTTCAAAATACATTTTTAATACGGGCAAAGCTACATTTATGTTAACCCAAATTGCTTTCGGATAAATTACAAAGAAATAATTATAAAAAGTATCAAAAAACCTAATAACCTAATTTAGTGATTACACAAGTATAATAAACTCTAGTGATACTATTGTTTCACGAATTCTAGACTACCATTGTTCAAAATAACGGGTTGCATAATTGAATATGTTATGAGAAAAATAACACCAATTCACTTCATTCACTGACGTTAAACGGTGCATTTTGACCGCCATGATTTTTTTTTCTAATATTTTTCTAGTATTTTTTGAGCTTGTTGCAAACAATGTATTGTAGGCCAAATGATGAGTACAGGTTTTGATTTAAGCACTATAGAATGTCCTTTACACAAATCTGTAACTCTTGGTGGAACTGACAGTGATTGAAGTAAAAATAACTTGTACAAAGACGAAGTAACATTCATAATTGCAACACTTATTTTGGAGTTTTATATTCACGAAATAAACGGACTTCCGTGTGTCAAATTACACCTCGAATTGACGATATTATCACACATTACAAAATTAAATAATTATTTGTTATATGATAGTATATGGGGTGTCATATTCCACTGTATGCATGATTGTGTTGGGAATGTACTTCTATTTATATATTTAAGTACTTTTTTTGTCTTTCAATATTTATATTATCAATTAGGTATCACATTTAATTTATTGTACTTGCAATAGAGTATATGATATAAATGGGAGCTTTTTGTCTTATTAGTTACACCTCTAGAATAATATAAAGCTTTATTGCCTTACTATTGATATTAGCTTAAAGGTTCCAATATTTCTCAAGCTTTAAGCTAAGAAGTTTACCTTTTCGATAAGTAAAAAGATTCACTTAAAAATAACGAATTAAGTAATTAAGCCAATTTCCTACATTTTGCAATCATTTTATTAACCTGAAAAGGACAATTGGATAAATGTGAAATATTCATCTTCAAGGCTTAAACCCACATCGACAATTCTCCAATTTTATAAGTAGGACACTAGAGGTCGTTTGGCACTTATGGATAAAATATCAAAACAATCTACATGTAGGTGTAACATTTTAATAATAATATATTTTATTTTCACTTTAAGTTATGTACTTTTAACTAAAACTAAAATTATTTTGAGAGATAGCAAGTGAGGATATTTATATAATGATATTGTCCCCTCAGAGAAGCAGTCATTACGATTAAATATAACCAAAGAGTACATAATAATAATACTGCCAATTAATGTTCGCCATGTGGCAGTAGCAACTAATTATCCCGCTTGCGAAAATAAAGAGTAAAAGAAACATGTGCTTAGACTAATAAGTATCATATCCGTTTCAACACATTTGAACGAGATATAGATAAAAAAATGATACAGCAATAAAAAGCCTACTATCAAACGATCGTGAAGTCTTCTTTATATACTTAGAGCAAATGTCTTCATTAAGGACGCTGTCACAAATCTGCGTTACTCAAATTTAGGTATCTAACGTCGCCACGTGGTTCGCGGGAACATCACGCTCACGTAAACATAGCGCATTCCATTTTATACACCATCTTCATACTTGATATTATTTTTAATTTATTACGAATTTTAAAAATTCTTTTTTGTACTTTTATTAGTAGGTACAATTATTCTGATAAGTATGTTAGTTAGTAACTAACTTTAAAAAAAGGGTGTGTTTTACAAAACCTCTAGTATGTACCATTGTATGCAATATCTAAGCTTTTTAAGAAATGTTTAAAATACTTTTTTAAGAATTATCATACATATTATGTTACCGGCAATGTATTAAATCCGGCATTGTATAATTCAATTCTTAGAAAATATGTATGTATGTTATTCCGAGATACGGTTCGAATTAAATAAATTAGATTCGTCACATTACCTAGGAAATCTGAACTTTTCCTAAGGAGCAAAAACATTTGCAAATGTGGGTGGTTTTTGGGTAAGCTAATAGCCATATGAGGTCAAAACTAAAATCCAAGATGGCGCCGACGAATATTTTACATCTTTTCGTCATGGGTGTCATTTTCATGGTTTTTGGGGTAACTATTAACCAATATGAGGTCAAAACTAAATTCCAAGATGGCGCCGACGAAAATTTGACATCTTTTCGTCATGGGTGTCGTTTCCATGGTCTTCGGGGTAGCTATTAACCAATATGAGGTCAAAACTAAAATCCAAGATGGTGCCGACGAAAATTTTACATGTTTTCGTCATGGGTGTCTTTTTCATGGTTTTTGGGGTAGCTATTAACCAATATGAGGTCCAAACTTAAATTTAAAATGGCGCCGCCGAAAATTTTACATCTTTTTGTCATGGGTGTCATTTTCATGGTTTCTGGGGTAGCTATTAACCAATATGAGGTCAAAACTAAAATCCAATATGGCGCCAACGATGATCCCTAAACATGTATTTCAATGCTCTTTAAGATTATTTTTAAGACTCTCCCGTAGTACTTATATAAGAATTCGACTATACAGGGTGTCCCACTATCGGTATACTAAGTGCTAAAGGACTTGTAGTTTTGCATACACTAATCACGTAAAAATACTTAAAAAACAAAATTACATCAAAATAATTTTGCTAAATTTTTCCTGAAAATCCATGTTTTCTTCTCTAACTTCGTGCAGCCGGCATATACCGTTTCGCTAATGTGAGTATTTTGTCTATGAAAACATAATCTTCAACGATAGCTCACGTGCGGGTGACAAAGTTGGGCGGGTTGAATTTTAGGGGTGTACACAAGAGTTTAAAGAATTAATCTATTTGAAAAAAAAAATACATCTGGCATTTTATAAGTATTTTTTACGTACTTAGCGTATGCAAAACTATAACCTATACAGAGTGTGAGTGGGACAGTCTTAAAATAATTTTAAAGAGATACATCATTGAAATACATGTTTAGGAACCATCGTTGGCGCAATCTTGGATTTTAGTTTTGACTTCATATTGGTTAATAGCTACCCCTAAAACCACGAAAACGACACCCATGACGAAAATAAGTCAAATTTTCGTCGGCGCCATCTTGGATTTTAGTTTTAACCTCATATTGGTTAATAGCTACCCCAAAAACCATGAAAATGACACCCATGACGAAAACATGTAAAATTTTCGTCGGCGCCATCTTGGATTTTAGTTTTGACCTCATATTGGTTAATAGCTACCCCAAAAACCATGAAAATGACACCCA
>CAJQZM010033601.1:24366-49745 GCA_907164665.1 Colias nastes
AAAAAAAGTCAAAATTTCATCAGCGCCATCTTGGATTTTAGTTTTGACCTCATATTGGTTAATAGCTACCCCAAAAACCATGAAAATGACACCCATGACAAAAAGATGTAAAATTTTCGGCGACGCCATTTTAAATTTTAGTTTTGACCTCATATTGGTTAATAGCTACCCCAAAAACCATGAAAAAGACACCCATGACGAAAACATGTCAAATTTTTCGTCGGCGCCATCTTGGATTATAGTTTTGACCTCATATTCGTTAATAGCTACCCCAAAAACCATGAAAATGACACCCATGACGAAAATATGTAAAATTTTCGTCGGCGCCATCTTGGATTTCAATTTTGACCTGATATTCGTTAATAGCTACCCCAAAAACCATGAAAATGACACCCATGACGAAAATATGTAAAATTTTCGTCGGCGCCATTTTGGATTTAAGTTTTGTCAAATTGCTTTACCCCACCAATCCGTTCAACAACCCATAAAAAAGAGGATCTCAGTCAACGTAATTTTTAAAACATAATTTTAAATTACAAATAATTTGAATATGAAACTTATACAGTTTACTCTTATAAAGTATCAAATATTTCAAATCACGAAAACGACAGTGCACGCACAATAATCTTTTTCTTATTCGTTTTTATTTTTGGGACGAGGAGCGATACACCCGTCCTTCCAAGAGCGCTTCTGAGCGCGGTCTGACGACCCGCGAGAGCAAAATGTATGAAGAAATCGACAAGTATTTTTAATTTAGCTAATAATTGAAATAAAATTTTGATTTAGATACAAAAAAATTATCATAATCTATAAAGGACTATATATCCCTCAATAATGTATAGGTAAGAAGATAGATTAGGCTTTTACTTTTCTTAAAATGGTACCGTTTTAGACCCCATTTTTTTGCATTTTATGCGATTATTGTGCTGGGAAAATCGTATTTCAGCGACAATTTTGTATGACGTCATACAATTTTTATAAGATGAACGTAGAGCTGAATATATTATCTTTAAATTAAGATATTACTATGTTCTCACGTGTAATTGCTTTAAGTTAAAATGGTACCGAAAGAGAGCGTGTTTTTGTAAAAATCCGTAACAGCACCCTTAATTTAGACACCTATTCCAAGCTATTCGACCAATTCATCATGAGTGATTATTATCAATCGATATGACCAACAGCGGGCATTGACCTGTAGTAAGCTTATTTACGTCTTATGTGCGACTTGCGGTTTCTTTTTCATATATAATTGTATTACCCACTTAAAGACGGTACTGAAGCTCGAGTTCGCAACTCGATACGTAATAAGAATGAGGAAACCGAATAGTCTTGCCGAATTAAAAAAATATCAAGATAAATAAACTGTCAAGTATACTTGGCTAGAGTGCTTTGTTAGTAGATTATAATATTATAAGTGCTGAATTTTAAGTGGTATTTTATTGATATTATAAAAACATTATCAAAATAAGAGTTTCGGTTGATGGTCTACTAGGTTCGATATGAGATCTTTTAAGAATAATTTGACTATGGTAAATTTACCGTAAACAAATCAGTTTCTAGATCTAATTATTTTTTGTTAATAAAATTAAACTTTTATAAAAATGCTAAACAAGCTTTTAAATGCATCCATTATAAATGAATCTTTACAAATCTAAACATATAGCACTAGCGGCGACAAATCAAAATAATAATCTATTGTTAAACCTACACTACAGAAAAATTTACTTAACTTCGCAATTGACCAACCAATCAATCAATGATAAACAGGCGTTCCTATTTCCTACACAGCAAAACGACACTTATCATCAAGTGGCAATAGCTCAAAGTAGAATGCACCTCATTAGTAGATAATTGATGCTACTCGTCTCTCGTATCGGGATGACTTATTGACTATTGTTATTTAGCTTCTTGAAGTAAGCGATCATCTCCAATCTTTATGAGCAAAGCGTGGGTTTGATGTACGAGACGTTATGAGATTTGAGATATGAACCAAGGTTTCAGAGACAGGTGGAGGTCATAAGTTTTATTAGCATTTTAATGTAGGCTTTGTTGTCAGTATTTGTCGCTTCGAGTGTGCTTTAGAGTCTAAAATTTAGACGTTTATTTATTGAGTAAATGGATTGAATATTGTATTAACGTCATGGATTGTAAACAGAATGGCCACCTTAGGAAAACTCGTTCATAACTAATTTTACTGCATAAATTAAAAATTTGTTTTGAACATAGATACCTACCTATAATAGATAACAGAATGCGTAATTATACTCAATTATTAAATAAAATTATTACAAACTAACTTAAAAATTACCTGTCATCAATGTAAAAGCTCTGGCTCTTCTTAAAATGACCTAAGTGAAAAACAACATAACAAAAGTATCGTAAAGTGCCATATAATCTCAAAAGATCTATATAAAGATCTTACACTAAAATCACCATAGTCAAATTTGCAAAAAAACAATATCAAACGATTAAATCCGTTCCAATACACAAAGAGAACTTTCTCGTATAAGGCATCTATAGCACAGATTATATTATATAATACTATACTAGTATCTGTAGTAAAATAACTGATACAACATTGTCTTCCGAGACAGCGCGGCGTCGTACCTGCAAGTTGGCCACAGAACAGGTTATTATGTAATATGGATGAGCCAGTTCACGTATGAATGCGCTTTGCGTAAAAAGGTACGTTAATTAATCATGATGTAATACGGGTGATATTGCATCCGTGGAACTAAGGAATGGGGCCTATCCTTGTTGGTTTTGATTTTATTCTTGTGAGTCAAAAATTGAGAGATATACAATAGTTTAAACTCTTGTATAGGTGGATTTTTTTCTGAAAATTCAATAGGTAATAATTTATTATATCTACGTACTTTTAAGTTAGCAAAACTTTCAACATTCTTCCGAGGATCAAATTATTTTTCTGCGTAATCGCTCTTATGCTTGCAGGGAACAAGCCAATTTACTTCTACTTTGTTCATTATTAGCATAAAAAGCTGCTGATTTAATCTAGAAAAAGAAAACAATGAAAATGGGAACAATTTCTCAGCTAAAGTGTTAAGGAAACATTACCATAATTTATTTAAGAAAATCTTATCTCTTGAATCTTGCTGCTTATTTACTATTTCCTTATTAAAACATTCACGTACGTCCTTGAAGATTCGTGCTTACGATTTTATGGATAAGATCCATTCTGTAAAAGATAATTGGGGAAAATAATATTATTTGTTTGTGTTGAAGCTATCAAAAGATATAGGACATCACTACATATAAATTTATGACAAAAAACATAAAACGAAGTCGACCGTCGCGTCTGTCTGTCTGTTCGCTATAAATTCAAGAACTACTGCACCAATTTTCGTTTTGTTTTCACCAATAATTGAGAAATTACTTCTAGCTGAAGATTGTAATATCTATATAATTTGGTAAGTTTTAGGCTACAGACGAATGCTAGTGCATGTAAAAAATATGAATTATTAACACATTGCAACCGGAAAGCCTTATACATATTTAGGTTTAATTCAGAACAAAAAAGCTGCCCAGCTATTTGCTCTTAATAAAAATCAGTAAAGTAAATGTGAAATACATTCCCTTCACTTTTTATGAAGATAATTACTACTTATTATTCAACAGGTGTATTTCTGTACATTTACTCAATGCACAGATAAGTCTTGACAAATTAAAAGTTAATTTCTAAGATTTTATCGCGTAAAATACGACCATAATAATTTACCTCGTGATTTATGAGTGATTTCTATAAAATATATTTTGTGTCTCAAGTTTCAACATTAACGCAATGCGCAATTACTTCAGACAATTCCTAACTCTATTCCATTCCCTGACTTATTAAACTTAATAAATTTATTTAAAAAAACAACTATCTATAAACACATCGGTATCTATATCATTTAGTATGATTTTTTTAGTATGTAGTAACACCTATCTGTGAATATTGAACGTGTGATGGAACGTTTTACATAATATAGAGGCGACGTTGACACCTGGGCCACAGATAATTCAAACTCTATGGTAATTATCATCGTTACTTAAGTTTATGTATATGCACTTAAACTCTAAACTTTTGAAAGGCATAAAAATTAAGAGAGACTTAATTTTAACTTTCACTGGTTCAGTTTGTACCTAGTTTAAATATAAACTAATGAAAGGACCAGCTGAAAACTGTCTTTAATAAAACTGGCCAAGTGCGAATCGGACTCGCGCACGAAGTGTTCCGTACTATCAATTATCATCTATAAAAGAAAATCATTAAAACATTTAATAGGGTACGGAACCCTAAAAATTCCAGATGTGTGTATTAACTGACAGATTTAAACTTTCACTGTTTCAGTTTGTTTACAAGTTTAAATATAATCTAACAAATGGATCAATTGATAAGTCGCAAGAAAGTGTTTTCTCGGAATCCATTAAAGTGATCGGATAAGTTTATTGCGCCAGGCTTGTTTTGGATCAATTAGCATTAATTGAGCTTTAAATGATTGCTTTTGTTTTATCAAAGATACAATGGTAATGGAGAACTACAATGGTAAGTACATCTTAGGTTACTTAGACATTTCTTTGTTCTGAATAGATTGATATTAAGAAGACCAGGTTTTTAATCTGTTAAATGGGAGTAAATTCCGATGGTTTTGTCATTGTAAGAAGCTATATATAGGATTTTTGGATGAATGAATGAATGAAAGCTTTTTTCCAAACTCTTCCACGATTGCCTTTGAAGTGCTATTCTTCTCCAGGTCACTCCTAATACAATTTCCTTTAAATCATCCTACCATCTAATTTTTGTCGTAGGCAGTAGAGTGGATCTTCACGTTGTAATTCTTTTGAGTTTTTAAAGTCCATCTCCAATGTCCTCTATATAAATTTAATATAATCGGTCGTATCAAATATCTACTATTGCCAATGCGATTCATTACAAGGACATTATAAATCTACATTATAAAGGTATCCTTAAGTAAACAAGACAAAATCCGGTATTTCGCAGCTTCGCATTTAGAACAACAACACCGTAACATATATTTTAATTTATTGATATATTTATAGCCATCACACCTTATTTATTATAATGGAATGGAATTGTACAAAAGTAAATGACGTAAACAAGGCGACAGGCAGTAAATAATAAATGATTTATGGTGATGCCCTACAAGATATTCGTCCTTGTTAGGCACCTAGACAGATACTCTGCTAAAAACTTGTCACACGAATGCTATACTAGCTTTCCGACCGCGGTTTCGCCCGCGTTTTCATAGTAAAAGACCCGATTTCCTTGATAAAATCTATCTTATGTGTTAATCCAGGTTACCTTCTGTATGTGTGCTAAATTTCATTGTACCTAATCGATTCAGTAGTAATTGCTTGAAAGAGTAACAAACATACATACTTACACATACACATCCATCCTCACAAACTTTCGCATTTATAATATACTAGATTTCCGCCCGCGGCTTCGCCCGCGTTTGCAAAGGAAAACCCGCATAGTTCCCGTTCCCGTGGGATTTCCGGGATAAAAACTATCCTATGTGTTAATCCAAGTTACCCTCTATATGTGTGCTAAATTTCATTGTAATCGGTTCAGTAGTTTTTACGTGAAAGAGTAACAAACATCCATACATCCATACATCCATACAAACTTTCGCATTTATAATATTAGTAGGAAGTAGGATAGGATAGGACAGGATTGAATCAAGATGCTTTTTATTCTTTTGAAATTCGCGACTACGTTAAAAGGGCAC
This sequence comes from Colias nastes, assembly GCA_907164665.1. Lineage (NCBI taxonomy): Eukaryota > Metazoa > Arthropoda > Insecta > Lepidoptera > Pieridae > Colias > Colias nastes. The sequence goes on from CAJQZM010033601.1 coordinate 30,120, forward strand.
GACATTCTCACCGTATACGTTAATGAAGACACAAATAACTCAGATGAGGGTACTTTATAAGCCGATTTAAAAAACGCTTCACTGTGACGTAGGTATTTAGTAGGTACATAATCTGTGCTTTTACGTCAACAGCGTTGAGATTTTGAAGCTTACTGAAATTATAACAGGGAAAGGTTGTGGTGAAACGGGTGAAACAATAGCATAGAATAGACAATAGAGGATATTTGTTAAACACCTGAAAATAATTAATCACATGATTAATTATACATATATCATTTATTAAATAAATAAATTGCAGATTATCATTTTACAAATATAAGGTGCTAACAAGATATGTATCAAAAATCAAAGATTCGTCCACTTTTCACACAGAAAACAAGTGAAAATACAATGTAGAGTCATTCTATTTTCACTTATTCCCTTAAAGATTCCTTTAAACAAATTTTAAAAAACGTGACTCTAGCTATCAACGGTCAAGTTTAGGTTTTGACACACCAGATGAAGCATCCATCACTCTTATCAGAGCTGAATGGCATACGCTCCAGATAATAGTGTTTGTTTTCGAAGCGATACCGCTGTTATGTCTGATTATTTACCTGACTTTTGAGTTTTCGTTTAGGTATTTAGTTATGCAACCTCCTTGTAAAGAGGACTCTTACGAGTGTAATCTATAAAAAATTGCGATAAAATATTCTTATTGCATCATTAGTTCATCATCATCATCATCATCATCAGCCCATATACGTTCCCACTGCTGGGACACGGGCCTCCTATGAGGGTACAGGCCATAATCCACCACGCTGGCCAAGTGCGTGTTGGCGGATGACACATGTCGTCGAACTTTTTTTTTAATTCTTATACATGTCGGTTTCCTCACGATGTTTTCCTTCACCGTTCGAGCAGTGGTGATGTTACAACATGCGCAGATAAATTGAAAAATCAATTTATTTCCTGCGCGCTCGCCTGGTATTATAATATACCTACTTGACTAATTTATATTGTAAAATGTAAATTATGAATTTCTTATATTATCTCAATTCGAAATTACTCAATGTGTTAGTGGGCGAAATTTATACGTCCATTTTAGGACTCAATAATTACCAACTTTATTTAATAATTCTAAAGCTGTTTATAAATAAATACATTTATTTATTCGCACTGCTCTATTTATAAGGACTCTTTTGAGTCCTTATAAAATTATTCTTCTTATTCATATCAATGAAATAATATTAGTTACGTAATGAATAGATCCATACTTACAAAAGTTTTAACGATACCCCAGTCATATCCTTTAAAATAGACACAATATTTAAATTCAAGCATAATATGATTAAACAGCTTCTAATTGATCATCATTTACTTATTATTTAGTATCGTCGGATTGTCACGCACTCATCTCCATGTATAGGTACAATATATATTTTTAAGCTCTAACTTTAGTACTTATGTATTTAACTCGTGACTGCATATTTTACTATACACTTAAGATACGGTAAATAACAAATCACGAGGCGCCGTATTATTATACAAATTTCAATATCACGATCATAACGATTTTGCATTATATTTTAATGTTAACTTCAAATGTTTTTGAAAGACATTGAAAACAAGAAGGTAAATCATACGCGTAAATAATATTACCGATACTTTTTAAACCTGAATTATTCATAGTGTCTTTAAAAGTACTTAGAGCTTATAAAGTAGCTCGATTATTTGTGCTCACTAAACACAAGTAAGAAGCAAATTGGCAAGTATTTATGTAAGAATAATATTATATACTTCATACAGAACTGAATACATTGAAGAAATAAGTCAATAGGTATGTAGAAAACTAGTTGTGCCCTACGATTATTGCCACGTCTATGCTCCGCTCCTACCTATTGGTTTAGCATGTTGATATATCTAATATAGCCTATAACCTTCTTCGATAAATGGACTATCGAACAGTGAAATAATTTTTCGAATTGGGCCAGTGGTTCCTGACATTAACGTGTTCAAACAAACCGACTCTTCAGCTTTATAACATTAGTATAATAAACTTCAAGGTACCTCAACAAAATACCAGTACATATTATGAGCAAAATCAATCAAGTTTATATACAATACCAATGAATAAGGGCATAAACAATATAACGAATGATCGTAAAATCGTATCGATAAATGGAGACATGACACATTGAGGTCTCCGCGCCTCAGATAACTGGCGATAATGAGGACTTATGTCTTCATTGTTCTTATTAATTGTATGGCGAGTTATGTAAGTGTAGTGTGTTGATTTGGGAACGGTGAACGAAAGTCTAGACCAACGGGGAGTGCCTGCGAGATAGGATAACTGTTGAATTAATGTGACAACTGGATATATTCAACAGCAACTTCAAAAGTATGACTGCGGAATCAATAAATCTGTATGTTGTTTTTTGCACATAGTAGGTTGTCGCTGATGTTCCCTGCTATCTATACTATGCTGCTATGCATCGTGCATTGTTGTTCTAGTCAAAAAATACACATTTGTTTAATCTAGATATGTTTCAACGTGATAAACAGATACAGGTGATACTAAGTCGTTGAAAATTGAAATGAGTTGGTCGAATTTTAAGGACCAGCTGGACATAATTCCCTTTGTATGTTTTCAAGAGTATCCTTTCTTGAAAAATTATTTCCAGACGTTTTAAATAATTTGTGACGTCAAGAACTTTGTTTAAAACCAAATACGTTGAGGCCAAGAAAAAAAATGCAATCAATAACTAAGAGCTTTTCTTTTCGTGTTCTATTAATCGATCTAGAAATTCATACATCTGTAGATGTTTTCTGTTTTTACGGTCACGAATTTTGTGTAAAAGTGAACGATGAATAAGCATCTTTATCTAGAGAATTGGACCATTAAAACAAGGGCACTTATTGCATCCGTGTTAAGGTCCAATTTGAAGGTCACGCAAATGTTTCACCTAATCAATTTGATAGCACTGCAAATTGAAAGGCCGAACGCTACAATTCGTGCATTACGTAGAGTAACAAATGAATTTAAAGCTTAATTTTATTGGGTTAAAGTTCAAAATGAACTAGCTATGTGCCTGAATACACAAACATACTAGTAACATGTAATCTAGATATGTTGTACTAGTTTTCTGTTAATTGCTATAATTTCGTTTGATTCATAATATATTTGTTTATTACAATTAAATGCATCACAAGAAATAATTAGGAATTTTACCTCACAGCATAATAATGCATTTTAGAAATCTCAACCAACAATAATTTTTATAAGTAGGTACTCGTATTTATCATAGTTATAGTTTATATATGTATAATTAATAGCTAATTCGACGGATGCGATCAAACAATAAAATTATTTATTATGATAATTGCGCTAAACGAGCTTCCTCTTTAAACACATTATAACAACAAAATATAATACGATTCATTATTGCATAAACAATTTGCAAGACAGGAATTTTAAATGTTTCGCAATGATAGGATGCGGTCCACGAGTTATTTTATAAGGAAAATGGATTAATTACCCTTATAAAACTTATTGTTTACATTATTCATTTTGTGGAGTGACTTTTATATTGCCAGTGACTGGCAAATTGACTAAAGCCTACGTGTTTAGTTACATGTCTCCTTGAAATTGTATAAAAACAAATTACTTTTAAATATGATACATTTTATAATGTAATTAGATATAGTAAGTCAATGGGAGAATGTGGTAGAGGTTGGTAGCGTTTAATTGAAAATCGTGTATGTTGAAATTTGCAATTGATCAATATTTACCTTCCATATAAATATAATTGTTTCTTTTAGCATTAGGAGTATGTATATTAATTAGTATTTAATACAAGCCATCATAGAACTACTTCGTATACGTACAATGCTTTTTAAATGTTGCTTTTTCAATGCCTTTAAGTTGTTAACTTGTTAGTGAAAAACAATTCATCGTATTACCTATTTCCGTACTTTATAACATTAAAAAACAATATAAAGTTTATATAAATATATGGGTTATTATACAAAAATGGGGTAACTCAATGTCACCAGCCAATTTATACAAAGTCTTATAATATTTTAATCAAATAACAATATATTTTAAAACAATGAAGCGTCCTTTACTTGGTCACTCACTTTCACTTCTTTATTTAAAATACAAATTGATAAAAAAACAAAATTAATACTCAAAACGTCAGTACTTTGGCATGACACAACTCCGAAAACCAACAATCAAGTGACTATCTTATAAACATTATCATTGATTTGAGAAAACTTACTAATTCATGACAATCTTTGATATACATAGTATTATATAGTATAACTTTCATAACGAAATGTTTAACATTTTATTTAAAAAATAAAAATAAACTTTGTCATCGTTTTTATTGGTCAGTCCGTTGTGTGTTTTTTAAATTTGAAATTCTCGCTAAATATCACCAAGTCGAGGTCAAATCCCTGTCTAAATATTAATGTTGGTAATGAAGTTACTTGTGCATCCCATATTTTGACGGCTGTCATAACTGTACCAGCGCTAGGGTTGTGTTTGTCCTCTAAACTCGTGCTGCGCCAGTCAACATTTCAGTCCTATGGTGAGTCGTTATTTTATTGTTAATCTGATTTTTATTTTCATTCATACATGGTTATCTATGATTTGTAAAAATATAGTTTGTTGATATTAGAAATAAGGCAAAAAAACATAATTTGTGATTATAATCTCATATTAAGTCCCTTTTTATCAATCCGCTGGCATCAGTCCTATGTCAGATATCGCGCCAGTGGACTGACGCGACCCCATAGTACTGATGATTCTATCGTTTTTGAGAACTTTTATCTTGATTGCTATTGGTATAAGCATTTCTATTTTATATTTCAGTTTAAAACATCATGCGCCACGCTAAAAGAAACTGAATTTGACTAGGGAAGAAACATTTAAAAAAGAGTAGCAAAGAAAAGAGCTATTAAAACAAACTACTAATAATTTTATTAAAAAGATCTTATTTTATTTTAATTATTGATTTTGATGCTTCCAGGGCATAGCTTTTTATATTTAATATATAAATACGTATACGTATAATATTGTGAAGTAAAATTACCTCAAAATAACATAAAAGTTAATTAATATAATAACATTATAAAAATGTCAAAAGGCTCTTATGAAAACTCAGATGAGACTTTCATTCAATCCTTTGGTTTTTAATTTTATGAAAATTAGTACTTTTAACATAAATAATGTTAGATTTTTAGGGCTCCGAACCTCAAAAGGAAAAAACAGAACCCTTATAGGATCATTTTGTTGTCTGTTCGTCTGTTTAGACGTTTTTTTGAACCGCGTGGACGTATCAATCTGAAATCTATATTGGATACTCAAGATTAAGAACCCTTGGGGCTGTAAAAAAATCAAACTTATAACGCAACGCAATTAAAAGATACCTACATCTGTTAATACTGCAAATTTCCGCAAAATTCAATATTCGCAAGGGAATAAAAAACACACAGGATGCTTGCCGTGTATACAGTCTTAAAATATGGTAAAAAAACAACGTCTTATAACACAGATAAAGGAAAAAATGCTAAAAGTGTAAATTTTTTGTTACAAACATAATAAAAAATAGGTTTGTTAGGAGTCCAACTCGCACTTGGCCGTTTTTTTGTTTCTATTGTTTGTGAATTATTTGAAATATTAAGTAAAACTAAGTCAAAGTATTAAAAGTTAAGTAAGAGAGTAAGAATTCACGTTGCGTTAAATGTCAGAAGGCTGTTTTGAAAATTGAGACATTGTTTTTTCCCAGTATCACAATATATTATTAATTATCATTTTTAAAAGTAACTAAGTGATTTTAATACTTAAAAGACATGTGCCATTATTAAAACTGAGAGATTGGTAGTAATTTTCATTGAATTTCTTTAAGAATATTACAAAATTGTGTTTTTTATCAGTACCATGTTAGCCTTGTCAGTCCCCTGGACGCCAAATCCAGAAAATTTAAAATATCTCACAATCTACTTAAAAAAGTGGCTGGCCCGATTTGGAACAATATATTCATTAGATTAGCTATCATATACACCCTAATTTGTAATAATCTGACATAAAAAATATAGTAAACAAAATATCCTTAAAAGTTACCCCATTTTTGTATAATCACCCATATATATATATATAATGTGATTCAATATTGAATCACATTTAATTAAAATTCTTCTATAATTACTGTTAAATGTTAATTATAAAAAAAATATCTACGACCGTATTTACGTGGAGTTATTGCATTATTTCTATTACAAGTCGTTCTAAACACTATAAATATTTGCCGATATAATACATTATGCTTTTGTAAATAACTTATGTCCATCTAGTATGAATAAGTATTCCATAAGCCAACATATAGTTTAAGAGATGCATATTTATTTAAGAAACAACATTATTTTGAGCTTTTTCTTTTAGTGCATCCATTCATTCATTATGTTTGCAAAATAAGGATTAAGTTTTTTGAGATAATGCTCAATTTAGGTATCGGTTAGATACATAGAAATCTAAATAATGGTAAGATATAAACAGTTTAATATATTTACGATAGAGCAATCGATGCAGTTTGTTTTTGAGTTTTAATTTACGATAAAACTTAAAACAAAATAATATATAAATCTTTCGATTGGGTCAAATTCACCATTCAATCAAATTTTTCAAGTTCAAAATTGGAATAGAAAAATGGCATTTTTAGTCAACAATCAGTTATACTCACTATTGCATTCATGATAAAATAATTCCTGCTCTTAGACTATAATCTACAACGTAGGTTAGCAAAATACCTCAGCGTAAGTTAACACATGAATTAAGCATGTCGTTGCGTAACGGCCTTGCCACCGACCACCCTGCACCTAGCTCCAATCTAGATATTATCTAGTTTGGCTAAGACACGCACGCACTGCACATTGTGATAGTATGCACTATGCACTCTGCAGTCTGCGCTTTCTAAACGAATTTGTACTTAGAAGTTATATAAATTTGCTAAAATAATATGACGAATAACTGTAACCATGACGAAGAAATCACTAAAGAAATATAAGCGAATTAATTGAAGATAGTAGCTAATAAAAATGAATAAATTGATTCATGCAGTTAGATACCGAAAAGTGTACAGATAGTTTAAAATTTTATAATTTTAATAAATTTCTTCTAAATAGCATAATTGTTATCTAAATACGTATATAAAATAAGTAAGTTATAACATACATTTTTATTCGACAAAGTATATCAATGATAATAAAGGTAATGTATGCTGATGCAAAAGGTATATAATATATATATTCATAAGTTGTGTTTCTGTTAGGTTTCCTACAGTATATTAAGTCGTTATATAAAGTTATTGCCAGCAATAAAAATGTAAACAGACAAATGCATTGTAATACATTGTACAATAATTTATCAATAATATCAGCAGTTTATTTCTGAACAAACTCTTTCATAATTTAACATTTTTATATTGGTCACATTGTTGTTTTGTCAGTCTGTATAAAACTTTGTAGTTTAACAATCGTTTGTTATTTGTTATTGCTGCAAAAACATTGTAAAATTTACGACTTTCAATATGTTTTTTTTAAGATTGGGCAGTAGCCTCGGCATGGTTAAGACCTCCAAATAAATCGAAAGATCGAGAGATAGAATGTGCCAAAATTAAATCTACAAAAAAGAAAGCATCACGAAGAAAGACGCATGTCCAAAAACTTAATTTGATAACATGCAACATCTGTCAAACCCAAGGCCAATCCGTATTCGGCCAGCTTGGTGGATTATGGCCCAAAAGCTTATAGGTGGCCACTGTCACAATAAAAAATGTATCATTTACACAACACGATGCCGATGTTACTAACCGATTTCCACACAATCACGACTTTCCATCATTAGAACACTGATTGTAAATACAATTTAATTTAGTCTATCTGCATGAATGAGTGTGCGACTAATTATAGCAATGACATGACCTGTGGATAACCTCTCATAGTGCAAGTTGCAATGCAACTACAATTAGTATCGAATAATAAGCTTATCTGCGATTTACTTGGGTTGGTTATTATGTGTGTTTAAATGATATTATGTTCTTGAAAGGATTTGGAAAACGTTGGTGAATGGTGAAAATGTTCGATGATCTGATATTGTTAAAATCTATTCCTGTAGAATTTAAATTTCACATAAATCAAAGGTAATCAATATTTATATAAATAATATTAACCTTAGAATTTAATTATTATCTCTATTAAAATGCTAATGAATTTATAATATTGACAATTTGTATTTGTTCAATTAATTATTAAGGTAAAAAAACACGCAATAACAAGGATAAATATGATAAATCAATTTAAGCTAAACTTAAAACAAATACAAACCGTCAACCGCTATTTGTATCTAAACATATCTAATTTAAAATTTAACTGAATTTGAACCACGTGTTAAAAAGCACACCACGCATAAATTTGTAACGAGATTCAAGGTTAAATTCCACATGTATTTTTTATAATATAACGATTATGTAATGTGTCGTACAAAACAAGTAGTTTATTTATTATGCGACACTCATCTGTAGTCTACGGTCACAGAATTTAAATTTAATCTGTGGCCATAGACTAGAAACCGGCCGTTTTATTTTTTGCTTCTTGATTTTTTGCGATGGTAATACACACCATAGATAATGTTACATCGCCTAATATGAGACTCGATTACTGGTTATTGATTAACATTAACAGGAGACAAAAAAGTAAACCGTGAACACGGTAGGATTTGCTGCCTTTAGGAGATAGAGGAAAGAATGCAAGAAGGTAAATTGGATATTTAGATATATAGTGTAAATACAATGTATATGTCAGTCTCGTACCTTAGAATTTTGTAGAAGTTGGTAAGCATGTGGTAAATAAATGTTTCTTTCTTTCTGAGTTATCAGCTAATCAAAAATAAGAAAAATGGATGATCATTTGAAAACTAAGACGCCCCTATTGCACGCGCAACTTGCGTGGCTGTCCGTTGACTGAAATCCCAAAGGACCTATATTCCGTTATTCCCAATAGTATTAGCACATTCAATACTATGACTAATGTACAGCAACATTCAATTCTTATGGGTATCAAATGCGAATGCCGTTCTTTGGCCTTTTGCTATACGAATGAGCCCTTTGCTGTTTCAAGGCTATAATATGCTATAATTATTCATTTACCATCACACCATACACTGTGGAATTCGTGACTGCATCTACCTAGAATTCGTTTGTTTCTTTAAATTGCAAGATTGATATAACCTTATGGAGAAATCGTGATACAGTGGACAAAGAACTTTGACCTATACGTCGTATAAGATCCTGTAACAGTTGTTTTAGGAATTGTTATAAAATAATTAGCCGGTTGTAATGATGCTTCGTCACGAAATATTTTTTATTTTAAGATTAGGTGTTAATTTAGAAGCAAAAAATGTAATTGTGTTTGAAATTAATAATGTGTGCGCTTTTTGGAGCTAAGGTCATAGGTAGTTCCAATTTGTATCGTAGATACATACATAACTTTTCCGTCTTTATTATTCTCCGTCTTCCGTTTTATTATTGAACATTATTTAATACATTATTTTTATCAACTTATTTTGTCTCAAGAATTAAAAGTTATCAAAATTATTTCAGGTTATTTTATTATTCTTGTTATTTGCAATATTTTGCAAGGAGAAAGGAAGTTAACCCAATATTGACCATTCAGACGCTTATGACTCTTCACACGACACATATATCAATGGCCAATGCAACACAAACATGACACACTAAAATATATGCATATTAATATCACGTGAAAGTGTTATGTGATGTGACCTTTACTCTGTCACCCACTCGTCTAAAGTGTTCCTCTATTACACCAAATGCATGCATGGAGATGAAGATCCTACTTCAATGAATTTAAGGGTGATAATTCTTTACCTGTATCGATTGGATAATGCTTATGTAAGTTCATTGTTTGATCGATAGCTTGTGAAGTTTGGGTGTCACATAATAGGTTGTATGAGATTATTGATTTTTACGTAAGAGCAAACGGGTTGATGTATCATCTAGTGTCTAGACTCAGTGCTTATTTTGAACTGAACATTTTATGGGATGAAGATAGGTTTAACATCTACATAATATGTACCTACATGCCTATGCAAACGCTATCAGGTAAAAGATATTATTGAAGTATGTTTCTCATATCAATCTCTTTTCTATAATCTGACACATATTCCATAAATAATTAGTAGTGTAGCTGATTATAATATAATCAGCTACACTATTTGCAAATTGTTTTTGAAATTGCTTATGTTAATAAGATGTCAATGATACGTTTATCATCAGATGATGACGATTTCGCTCGTTTGTGTAACATCATTCATAAAATGAGCTAAATAAAATAAGTGATGTGATTGTATTGTAAAGGTAACATAATATATACTACGTGACCGTTCTTTTAGGTGTAACCCTGTTAGTAGTCTTTTGTTTATTTTTACGGCAACCGCTTCCTTAGCATAGTGGTTACGGAGATGTAATGGAGGCGATCTCTGGCCAAAAGAAAAGAAATTCTTTTGCGGTTTGCAGTTGTGAAATGTTTGTGTTCCAACCAGAGGGATAAAGGCAGCATATTACATTCTATGATAAAGGTCTTTTCACTTTTTATATATTGACGAGAGTATCATTTCCTGCTACGATTAAAAAAAACAATGCGTATAGATGATTGTATTGAGTTGAATATTCCCTAGAGCACAAGTATTGCATAGTCTATGAAATGTCTCCAATTATATATTCTTAGTTTTGCTCATAATAAAGTAGCTCTCAAGGTCGGTCATGAATTGACACTCCATCAAAGCACTCATTAAAAATTATTAACGGGTAACTAACCAAAATCCGTTAAAGTAACAATGCTACCTAATCGTGCTAGTATGAGGGCCACCCGCGGAGTAATTATATATAAAAAGACGTGAGAAACGCCCGTACCCTCCCTTATAAATCCCTTGAGTGCTAAATATAAAATGCATGCTAAGGACTTATTATTTTGACTGTGCTTATTGGTATGTGAAGTGGTGCATTGTGGTTTAGACAGAAGAGCTTTTTTCAATTATAGGTATATTAAATTTATCAAATTCTACAATCGTTTCATTACAGTCCATACTTGAAGTGTGAAAAAGACATTATATTTTAAAAGGAATAATATGATAAAATATAACTCTATGAAACATCTATCATGTATGTTTTCGTTCGTACTAGGTACATGTAATTTCCAAAGTATCAAAAATACTTCTTTTTAATCTGTAGATCCATAAATTTGTCAATCTCACAAAAAATGTACATAAATTACTATATTTACGCGACATTGGTTATTTAAGGCCATTTTCAAATTGTTTTACTGCACAGTCACGTATACATGTATAAGTGAGGTTACAAAATCGTTATATTTCCAAAGCAGTAAGTATACTAAAATGCATTTACGAAACATTGTTAGAATGATACTCCATAATGCTGAGGACACACTTCAGCCGACTGGCATGAATTATCGGCAAATAATTATACTATGTGCTTCAAGAACTTGTATGTAGGACAAATGTATGTATGGTTATAGTTAGTGATATGAAGTTGTATACTGATGTAAACTAAATTAAAATTTGGAGGCACAAAATAAAAATAATTGCACATTAATTTCAATCATTTTCCATATGTATGTGTGGTAGATTTTCTGTAAAATCACAGCTTTGCATCACAATTTTTAAAGCCCCTTAAGTTTGTTCAATTGGTCAACCATTTGCTACTCCTATTATCCTAAAAAACGCGACATACAACAATAGCGCGAGATGAATACAAATTCTCACATTCAGCGAAGATGTGTCCGCACTCTTATAGCGTGTTTAAGATCAATTGTTTGGAAACTTCGCTTTGTGTGCTGACAATGTCGGAACAAATGACGAAATTATACAAACGCGTCTACATTTTAAACGTTGCTCAGAGACATTCTAAGCGAATTAAGAAGAACAATTTCCGTACGCAAATTGACTAATTATACGCTTTCCTCAAAACAAATTGGATTCGTTATATGATTATTTATACGCAACGGTGAAATAACTATAATGACTTGTGATATGGATGTGGCTTACATCTAAAAATTAAAAAAAAAATACAATAAATAGTGATAGATTTACATATCCAGATTTCAGACGCTTGAAAGATTTTGTGACTGCATCTAAGCTGTAGTCGTGAAAATACCACATAATGTTTAACTTACTAACATGTACCTATGCAATAACGTACGGTTTACCTTATTATAGTTTTACATAGCGGCCAACATAAAAGTTCTATAGCAATGGAAGCGTTACCTAAATGTTTACAACCAAATTCCGGTACAAAAAACGTTTATTTTAATTGTGCGCACATAAAACACTTGGACATTCTATTCTTAGTTCTCTCAATGCTGATAGCATCGAGCCACTCGTTGCACAATACTTGCATTGTGTCAAAAACATTTGATTGTTCGCACAATACTTTCCTACAGATCCGATCTGTGCGTGCAATGTATTGTACGATGCTATCAAAGAAATGTGAAATATACTTTATTATTAAAATTACGGTAAAGGCTTTGACATCTGCGCATGTTTGAAGCTGGTAATCTAGATGTTTTGCTTTCTTCTAAAATACCTACAATAAAACGTGCCTGAAGCACTTACACATGAAACTGTCAAAAAGTTTGTGTTTATATGACATGCATTAACTAATGCAATGCTAAGGAAACCGTCCTTAAAATTTTTAATTATTACATATATGTCATTTCATCAGCCGAAATAAACTAATAGAACACACACAGCCATATTCTCACCTTGTAAATTATATGATTAATATTTGATTGATGACATTCGATTTCATACGCTACATATTACCCGCCTAACTATAAACGGTTTCTAATTGGCAAACGTCGTTACTTCTCCATATGATAGAATCGAGATAAATGGCTTGTTTGTCCCAAACCCCGCTGTTACATCATTAAGTTGACAAAAATAAATATACGTCACCACCAACCGTTTATTCTTCATAATCAATGGTTGTAAGCAGCTGGTGAATGCAGCTGACGTTAAAGTTTCATACAATTTTATAACTGAATCTAAATCTAAATGTTAGTGTCTTGCCAAAGTTTGAACGTGTTAAGTCATTGTAGAGATAGTTAAGAAATTTTGCGTCTAGGCAAATCGTTTGATCAAACCTGCATGTCAATCTGCATTCAAACTAATAACCGTGTACTGAACAGGAATTACGTACCGTTTCATACGGATGCTCTATTCCCTTGGTATCTATTTATTGTCTTGGTAATTACGGTTTCTGTATTACCATTCAGCACACACATCAACTAGTATAGTTCTAATCGCATATTAAATCAAGTTTCACTGAATCCCTGTTGACCGCATTTCTAAGGATTATTAAATTAGCATGGTGCATATAGGCGAAAGTTTTTAGTACAAGTTTTTCTGTTATATTTGTAAATCTATTGTTATTGATTCACAATGTCTCTACGAAGTTTAGTCCGGAAAATGAAGCCGAAAATGGGCCATCAACGGAAATAATTCGTGTAGTTTTGAAAATCACTACAGTTAATCCTTGATATGTCCAGATGATCATATTGAAAGTCCTCAAGTTAGTAAAGTTATTTCAAGGAATAATTGTAGCGATTTTCAAAGCTAGACGATATATTTCCGCTAATTTTACTAATTTTCCTGGACTAGTTATAATGTAGTAAATACAGAAAAAATGCGTTTTTACCAGATCCTTAAATTTTATCTAATAAAGTAATAATTATTGAATGAATTTATAAATATAATTGATAAAGTCATGCATGAATATTCTAGAGTAAGGAACAATAACGGGGAATTATTCATAACAAAATATAAAAATAACATTTTAATCATTCAGTTCTCACATTTTTACAGCGGAACAAACAAACGATATCACTTCCTCATCCTACGTCTGTATTTTACAAATCCGATTATTAATTATTAAAATTGTTCAGTTATTGCTTTAATAATGCGCTATTAAGTTTCAAATTCCTTAAATAGCATTGTCTAAGAAAATTACTGATATTTACTTTCACAAATATATCCTCTCAGACGATTGATTAATTATCTGTGATTGATTTGTTGACTTCGATGATATTATTTTTTATCTGTACGGTAATCATTATTATCCGTAACAATATAGGAATTAATATTATTTTCAGAAATTAAACCTCAATGGGGTTGAAGGGTGGAAAACATTATTATAGTAGAGTCATTTTAATAGGCAACATTTGACAGTTCAACATAATTCAACAACGTAACCTAGTAACGACGACATAGAATAACATGATATTTCGTTTTGTTAAAACTGCACATTTGCTTAACTTTTTTCAATTACGATTACATATTTATAATAATCATGACCGATACAAGTAATTTTAAGATTTCATTTTACTGATAAACCATTCTAAACATAATAAACAATTTCTGAATTAAAGAACTGACGTCGCTACAATTTTCTGTCAATAAACTTTTTTTCTTTTTAAATACCAGAGACGTTACTCTAAAAATCGAAATCTGACATCTAGAATCGAATACATTGATTACTTGTGAATAAAAATAATCATGAATTAATAAATGTGTTTCAAGTTCGATTGACAAATGTTTCAAGTCCGTATCGATTAATTCACTTTAATCGATTTTTTTAAGCAGGTTACCTCTCTTTGAAGATAAAATTGATAGACGTCAAATGTTGCCTATTAAATTGGCTCGACTATAATATGAAAGAATTGAGATTGTGTGATGCTCAATAAAATCCAGCTCGTAATAATTTGTACTATGTATAATGAAATATACATATATAACAAAGATAATTTGAAATGAATATATTGATTAATTATTATTAACGAATTACGAGTAGGTACAACATGCAATAGTAAATATTATCATACAAAGTGTACTGTGTATTTCCTAACATCGTAATATTGATGCAAATTGCAGCAAAAAGTGTTGTACAGGAAATAATGCGGTTTTCGATAACTGTATAAAGCGAAATAATGAGGTTTATATGGAAAGTGAAAATGAAACATGATTGTTATACTTATATAAGGTATTACGTTGTATTGTTTACAATAATAGGTTTTGAACGTTGAGCATGCTTCGGTGACGAAGGGTGGTAGTCTGTGGTAGTTTAATGAAAATGATTTTTAACACTGTCTCTGTGTGTATATTCCTTAGTAAGCCTTTACAAATTATACTTAGAAGATATTATGAAAATGAAGATAATATGCTCTGGATATTAAACAGTCTTTCTAGGCTCTAGCCGAGTACTATTATATCCCGCGCTGTGGTAAGAAATAAAATTAGATTCCTACCTATTTTAAAAGGTTTGAATGAAAAACGTTTTGCGTTTGAAAATTATTCATGATTTTGGCTTGTCATATTTTTGGAAAATACGCCTTCGAAGCAATACCATATGCTCCCATTGGTGTCCGATTAAATTATGAATGTACCTTCAGACTTCTGCTTTTCTTTCACTGAGTACAAGGAATACTGCAATCACGACTAAGCTTGCTTACCTTAGTTAGTTTAATTCTTACCGAAATAAGAAGATACTACGTTCTTCCAAATCTTCATTAGCGTCAAAAGTTTAAAAGGATATTTTGATATGGGAAAAATAGGTCTGATTAGAGATATCGACGCGGTGGGTCCAAATTCGGATTTCACGGTGATCGCTCTGGTTGACGGGCGACTGTCGTACAATGCATTCGTATGTACAATACTTGCTAGTGTGTTACATAATCGACCAGGTTAAAATAACAATAAAAGGTCCTTAGCAGTTTTTGAGAATTTGATTTGATTGGGACACTGAACAGTGAACAATCTTGAAGTGTGCATGTTTGTTCAATTTAATTCGTTTTTTACTTTGCAGAAAAAATATACAAAGTACGAGCATTGCAACAATAGATACTCCAATACACCAGTAAAAACTATTACAAAAACCTGTGTACTTGAAAAAAAATTTCTTACCTACACATATTATTTTAACTTTATTAACGAGCGTAGGTACATTCTGTAAAAATTTGAACTAGTAAAAAAGAAAAGTAAAAAGTAGTAAAAATGTCTATACTTAGGTACCTACTAATAGTGTGTTTAATGCACGATATAATATCAAGATTGTACTTTGTAGTTTAGAGTTGAATAATAAATATAAATATTTAGTGGTCGAATATGAAAGAAACCGTATTCCGTACAAATGCTATTATCCCTAATGCGGGAGGGGTTACGGGTTACGTCTCATGGCGGCCGCCTTGAATTGATTCGGATTTGGAATGCAGTCTCTAATAACTAATTCAATCCATTCTGACATTTCAACCATTGGGTTTACTAAATGCGATGTACATTATTTTGTATTAATATGGTTGAATAGGGAATAAAAAAATCATCAAAATGACAGATCATTAATTATGTAACATTAGTAGGTAGGAATTAGACGAATTTCTACTAAAGTCTTTTGAAATATTTTTAAGAATCATTTTTAGATTCGTTTCATGAATTTATTTTTAATTTTAATGTATTGCAATTCCATATGAAATTAAAAACATATTTATAATTTTTTATTTCCTTTTTCAGGTGAAGATCGCAACGAGAGGCTACGAATTGAACTTGCAACATCCAACATTGTCGTCAGACATCCAACCTCAGTTCAAATGAATAAACTAATCGAAAACTTATCACATAAATCACGCAAACGCCAAAATTTCTAAAGATTCCTTAAAAAACGTGTCAAACAAATTGCCCCATGCCCAAATAAAATAACGGTAAAATGAGCAAACGTAACACGATCAATTATAGAAAAGCCATTCTTCATATCTTGTCCAAAGCTGCACCCTTGAACGAACACGGATAAAGTACAGAGTAAACAAAATTTTGGAACATCATTAAAACGACACGTCGCTATTCAAGTAATTCAATGATACCCTCATAGTTTCGTGGGAAAAGGGCCTATGATTTGCATAGACCAGTACCATCCAGTATGTTTTTTTGGTGGCAACTATAATTATAGGTTTGCTTGGATATAAGTAATGAGACGTACATGATGTTTTGTGCGTATTGTTGGGTTCAAACGGGTTTTGTAAAGAGAATAATCGTTTATTATATAGTTTATGGATATGATGCTAATATTTGTTCTATTTGAGTGTCTTTCTATTGTGTCTTGCGTGATATGTTAATAAGTGTACATCTGGATCGCTGAATTTAAAGTATGTATTACCATTTTGGGTCTATTAGTGAATTTTTTTTCGACGAAATTATTGTGTATCAAGGACCAACCATTAAAAGAAGTTCTTTTATATATTAAGAATAAATAAAAAAAGTCCTCTACATGTAGAGAATCTTCTGTTATTATATAAAGTTTATTCATCTTATAAAATGGTTAGTACTAAAGACGAAATATCTCAATTCGTTAAATCAATTTCGGCTAATTTAAAGATTCAATTAGAAGCCATTTATCAATCATCAGGTTATTTACTCTCGTAAAATATTGTTTATTTCGTTATTTGCATGTAAAACTAATAAATTATGATGTTGTTCAACTATCCGAGATTATGTATATTAAATTACCGTGTAGAATGTGTTGAATACTCAATCCGATGTAATTAGAGCAAGACTAAGTAGGCATGCATTATGAAAAATTATACGTGCAACTAGAATTTAGTCTGACGAAAATATTGTGTAACTGTTAAAATTTTTTGTAACTGAATTTTAATTGTCTATGCCTGTTTTTGATTAGAGTTTTATTACACGAGTTTTGTTGCAATGTACATACGTCCTACTAATATGTATTATAAATGCGAAAGTTTGTGAGCATGTGTATGTGTGTGTTTCTTAGTCTTTCACGCAAATACTACTGAACCGATTACAATGAAATTTAGCACACATATAGAGGGTAACTTGGATTAACACATATGATGGTTTGAGGTTTTATCCCGGAAATCCCACGGGAAAGGGCGATATATGCGGGTTTTTCTTTGGGCGAAGCCGCGGGCGGAAAGCTACTATTACATATTGGTTGTACGTAAGGTATCTTAATATAATAGTATTTTCCCAATATTAAATTGATGTTTTAATAACAAGTAGCGTTATTATTTTTATCTCAATTCTTGAATTTAATTAACGGGAATGTTAACTATTATTTCAGTGGACATTATGGAAGAAAACAAGAACGAAGAAAATATCCAGAAATAGAACGAAATAAAGAAACACCCTCTCATTCAAAACATGAGAAAAAATTAAGAGATTGCAAGTTATTTTTTCCAAACAATGTGTTTGTGCAAATCTAAATTTTGATTCCTCAAAATTCATACACAATTAAGTCTTAAATACTAATTAAGTTTCATAATAGCTTTTTTCCGGTGTGTAATTCTTTGGTCTAGAATCTAGATTAAATAATAATGGAGTAACGGAGATAGATACAAGATAAAGACAATTATAGTGTTGTGGTGTGTCGTGACTTTTTAATAACCAATATGATGAATAAGGAAGTTGTTTTACTTTCACTTGGTTTGAGTGTTGCAAGGGCTGTGATGTCTTTTGTGTTTTATGTAAAGTCATGTTTGAGTGTCAATATTGTTGCAAAAATGTTATTTTTAGTACCTATATATTTAATCTGTGTACTCAAACACAACAAAAAAAAAACAATATTTAAATGTTATGAACTGTATAAAAATTAAATAAATATATTTCTTTTCGTATGTATTTGGATATAATTAATGTTTATATATTTTGTAGAAAAATATTTAATAAATTACCAATCGAGCTAATGCTTTCGCAAAGAGCAGCAAGGATTGATTGAGATTCTCTTAAAAATTGATATTCGAGAACTACGGATTAATCGATAATGAATACAAATACAATATTGCTAATTACGATTATGTAAATACAAATTATTCGTACAAAATGTGACCTTAAAGCCATTACCCATAGGTATATGGCAACGACCTTACTCAGCATTTACAAATATTAATTAGCATAATAAAATAATAATTCACATATTTTAATATATTTAGGTATATTTTACCATAGTAATTCATTTAAATATAAACATTCGAACATCAAGGCAAAAAAGACAAACATGAAAAAAATTACTTTTATTAATATTTATATCTACCATAAAAAATAATGTACATACCAATTATGTAACAATTATCATCACACTATATATTTGCATTAAGTATACGTACCTATACTTAGTTACTATGCAACACTTGGCCTAAGCAAAATACAAAAAAAAACATTGTACATCATTTTGAAGTAAGTAGTCCAATTGAAACTATGCCATTCATAAGGTGTTATGAAATAATTAAAAACAAACAAACAAAACATACACTCGACCTTGAAAAAAACATTAGGTACATACATAATCGCATTAAAATAACATGCGTACATATTTTCATTAATTAACAAGTAAATGAGTTTTTAAATTAAAATTTAAAACTTCTTTCACTTAGACGAAGGCCATCACTATTGTAATACGGAAAGTAAAAGTCAAGTGTGAGCCGGGTTGGCTGTTAGTTAATTATGGACGTCATCTGTTTTTTTTTTTTTTTTTTTTTTTTTTT
>CAJQZM010033602.1:6154-33449 GCA_907164665.1 Colias nastes
GTCTGGCAGTCGAAGGTTGGACCGCTGCCGTGGTTACAGCCTTATACTGATGATGCTATTAAGGTAAATACAGAAAAAAAGAAAGACTGGTCGCTATTTGGTGTCTTTACTCTATTAAAAATAGGAAGAGGTCGCTAATCCACATTTACCCTGGTAAAAGTAGCTATAGGTCGTTATTTGGTGCCTTTACCCTGGTAAAAGTAGGAAGAGATGGGTATTAGGTGCGTTTACCTTGGTATAAGTCGTTATTCGGTGCTTTTACCCTGGTAAAAGTAGATATAGGTCGCTATTTGGTAGTTTTAACCTAGTAATAGAAGGTATAGGTCGCTATTTGTCACGTTTACCCTGGTAAAAGTAGCTATAGGTCGTTATTAGGTGCCTTTACCCTGGTAAAAGTAATTATTGGGCAAGTCGAAAGATTGAAATGTTTGTATGTTTTTTTTTGTTTTTGAATATGACTGCGCTTACCAATTTAAAAAAGAACCACAAGACCGAAAAGATTATGCAATTATAGATATAAACTGAAAGTAGCCAACAGCGAGTCGAAAGATTCAAATGTTTGTATGTTTATTTTGTTTTTGAAAATGACTGCAAGTCAATTTCAAAATCACAAGACAGGTTGTACAATTGTACATATCACTACATAGTATAAAACAAAGTCGCTTTCTCTGTCCCTATGTCCCTTTGTATGCTTAAATCTTTAAAACTACGCAACGGATTTTGATTTTTTTTAATAGATAGAGTGATTCAAGAGGAAGGTTTTAGTATATAATTTATTAGGTTTTAGACAAAGCGGGAGAAGCCGCGGGCGGTAAGCTAGTGTTTTATATATTTTTTCTTTCTTTTTACAGGCGTACGCAAAACAAGGCGTGAAACACATGATCCTAGTGCCGATCGCGTTTGTGAACGAACATATAGAAACTTTACACGAATTGGACATTGAATATTGTGACGAAGTTGCTAAAGAGGTATGTTTTTTATTCGATACTAGCTTTCCGCCCGCGGCTTCGCCCGCTTTGTCTAAAACCTTATAAATCTATACTAGTAATCTATACTAATATTATAAAGCTGAAGAGTTTGTTTGTTTGTTTGAACGCGCTAATCTCGGGAACCAGTAGTCCGATTTGAAAAATTATTTCGGTGTTAGATAGCCCATTTATCGAGTATAGGCTATTTATCATTTCACTAAGACCAACAGGAGCAGAGCACTGCGGGTGAAACTGCGGAGCACAGCTAGTATTAAATAATTATGAAGATTTCTTTAACACAAAAACATTTTTCGTAAATTATAATTGTTTTTAATAATTTTTTGTGATTTTTTGTTGTAATATTTTTGTTTTTTCAGGCGGGCGTAACTCAAATAGAAAGAGCGGCAGCACCAAACGATCATCCGACATTCATAGCGGCGCTAGCTGACGTAGTTGCGAAACACATCACAACCGGGCCAGCCGTTTCGAGGCAATATCTGTCTAGGTGAGTACAGACAAATATATTAATGAATAACTATTACTGATAATGTTTTCATATCTTTTAAAATACAAATTAAATATTTATAGTATCTATAGCGCTTAGAAACATTTTACTAAGTTAGGTATATCATAATTGGCTTATCATTTTCTATATGTTATTTGAATATAGTGAGTGTAAAGACAAACATAGATGTTTTTTATAGTAATTGGTTTGTAAATGATATGATTATAATGAATGCAATTTTTTTAGATTCTTAAATTGTTGTTTTTTTTTCGCATATTCTCGCATTAAACAAAAACATGATTTGCAATATTTTATAACCAAATGTACAACCTCTCGATATCTCCCGTTTAAATTATTATCTGTCAGTTAAAATGACAAATGTTAAATAGGCTATCTGTCACTTTATCAGCACATTAAACTTATAATAAAACTAGCTTATGGCCCGCGGCTTCGCCCGCTTTGTCTTAAACCTAATAATTATATACTAAAACCTTCCTCTTGAATCACTCTATCTATTAAAATAAACCGCATCAAAATCCGTTGCGTAGTTTTAAAGATTTAAGTATACATAGGGACACAGGGACAGATAAAGCGACTTTGTTTTTATACTATGTAGTGATATATTAAATTTTAAATTAATGTTTCAGGTGTCCACACTGCGTTAGTAAGCGGTGTGAATCTTCGAAGGCGTTTTACAAGGATTTTTGTAATTTTGATTACAATGCTGAGCCTCAAGTCACAAAAGTTTAATAAATAATTTAGACAATCTCTCTTTTAATGTAGTTTTTTTGGATATTCTAAATGGCTTTTTCATATGATAAATTATATGTATTATTTTTATTAGATGAATTTTGTATCAGCTATATATACTTGTGAAAATAGTGATACATATTACCTATCAATTATTTTTCTCAAAGTTTAAAAATTCCGTTAGTTTTCAAAAAAATTAAAGTTTAAAATCAGACGAATTGGTCCAGCAATTCTTGAGTTTGAAACAAGACGAATAAAATACATTTGATAAAAAAAATAGAGAAAAGTAAAAAATTGTGTATTTTTCATAATAAGTAAGTTGGTTATTTGAAGTCCGATATTTAAAATTCTTTAGTTTCTTCATTTGATTCTACAAAGAAATAGTTCTTCTTATGCCCGAGTATTATGAAAATGGCTCCTATTTATTTCAATATATATTGTATGTATAATATGTATGACACAACTTCTGGATATGTTCTATTTAGCTTATCTGTCAGATAAATTGACAATGTATGATAAAATTGGTCGGGTGAAAGCATTGAGTTACTATGTTCTACGTACTAGAGTGGACATC
This sequence comes from Colias nastes, assembly GCA_907164665.1. NCBI lineage: Eukaryota > Metazoa > Arthropoda > Insecta > Lepidoptera > Pieridae > Colias > Colias nastes. The sequence continues at coordinate 8,952 of CAJQZM010033602.1, forward strand.
GCTACTACACTATTTGTAACACGAGTTAGAGTCAATCGTCTCAAACCAATTTTTTTTTGTTACATTGATTGGTTTTATTTGATAAGTTTATTCATATTTTTTTAATAAGATAAACAATATTTATTTGTTACATTGATTGGTTTTAATTTATAAGTAATAAGAGGCAGAATATCTACAAAGTGTATGACTCACTAGCCGCCCCGCGCCGCGGTCAGATTTTGTTCGTGGTGGCCTCTCTATACGTAGTAATAATACCTCAATGGGTGAAAGTGATAGGTAACTTTATCAAGTAAAACTGCCAATTCTTATTCCATAATATAATAAAGGAATTAGCCTACATTCGTAATTATCCTAAAGCATTTTATTTATACATTCATGTAATATATGTGCATTTTTCTGTATCGCATTTATTTTACAAAAAATAATCACGTATTCTCTAACCGACCGATATACAAAACTTCATAAACACCAGTCAAGCCGTTTCGAAGGAGTTTGTTATAAACATAGTATGATTATAAACACAGTGACAAGAATTTTATGTCTTGAAATTAGTAAGGTACAAAATAAATATAATATCATTGAGATATACATATGGAGACGACACCGCCTACATCACTTATGTTCCGCTCAACATAAACCATATGGCTTAACTGCACGCTCATTTTTTATTTGTTTTAAAGTGAAACGCATCAAATATGCCTTCGTGTGTGTTACGATATTGCACAAATAATACAAATAATACGTAAAAGTGACTAACATAACTTTTCATCGGTAAGTACCTAACTAGATATTAATTTTTAAAACTTAGTTAGAGCAAAAAAATGGCGCACAGATTTTGTTCGTGGTGTCTCCTCCATACGTAGTAATATTATCTCAATGATACTTATACAATAAAGTAGTTGATAATATAAGTAAAAAGGTGTAGATAGGTTACCAACACAACATTCTTTTCTTTTGGTTTATTTCAGCTACTTTCATAGTATTATGTCCTATGGAATTCTACTATGGGGCAGGGCAGCAGATATAGAAACTATATTTATCTTACAGAAAAGAGCCATTCGTTCTATATATAATTTACGTGCTCGGGACTCACTAAGAGATCTCTTTAAGAATACTGGTATCCTTACTGTACCATCACAGTATATATTTAATAATATTTTGCATGTACACAAAAACGCCGACTTACACACAAGAGTAGGAGATAGACACTGTTATGGCACAAGGAACAGAAATAGAATTGAAATGCCATTTTTCCGATTAGCTAAAGTTAAAAATTCATTTATGGGTCAAGGTATACGCTTTTACAATAGAATTCCTCATAATATTAAAGAGTTTAGTAGTTCTAAATTTAAAACTTATATAAAAAACGTACTAGTTCAGAGAGCGTACTACAGTATTCAGGAATATATGGACGATAAAAACCCATGGAGGGTTGTCGCGTAAAAACCACAGGACAGTTCTTTGGCATGTTATTATAATATATGATGTTACATAATATGTATTTTGTAAAATTGTAAAACTGACATGATTTAAAAGAGCAACTATGGAGTCTCTTGCCGGTTCTTCTCCGTAGATACTGCTTTCCGAATCGGTGGTAAATTTTAAAATATGTAATGACGTTTCAAAAGTGCTTCTATAAGAAGTCTAATTGAATAAATAAATGTTTGAGTTTGAGTTTGAGTTTGAGTTCAATCTACAAACGTCACACTAACGCACACACGATTAGACGTCAAAGTGAGATGGCATGATTCAACTATCGTGAGCGAAAAAGAGACAACAGGTATAATGTTGCTAATTAGCCACATTTCGTGTCACTCCCGGAAGCTTTATAACCTATCTAGACCTTGTTCTATTCTTGATATATTATATAAAATGATATATATAATGTATAGTATAAGGTACTTTTAAAAATTAGTTGTGTTTTTGTTTGATATAAATGGTTGTATAATATATGTTTATTATTTAGTGTAAATATGGTTATGGTTTAATAAATTTTTGTAGTTAATTGCTGTTGTTTTATTTTACATTAATATGTAATATCTATCCCTAGAGCTATCATATGTAGCAATCTATCCCCATAAACTCTTGTTCTTTCTAAGGGTCTAAAGATTATCTGTGCCAAATTTCATCAAAATCGGTCCAGTAGTTTAGACGTGAAAACCATACATTATACATACAAATCTTCCCTCTTTATAATATTAGTATAGAAGTATAGATAGTAATACGTGAACAAAAATCTTTATTGTTTATTCCGTAAATTAAACGGATGGAAGAGTATGAAATTTTGCTTACATCTTTAACTATCTTCACACAAAATTTCATGAAAATCTGTGCAGCGCTTTAGCCGTGTAAACAACACATTACTTTTGCTTTTATATTTAACTAGCTGTGCCCCGCGGTTTTACCCGCATTGCTCAGCTCCTATTGGTCTTAGCGTGATGATATTATAGCCTGTAGCCTTCCTCGATAAATGGAACAGTGAAATATTTTTTCAAATCGGACCTGAGATTCGCGCGCTCACGCAAACAAACAAACTTTTCAGCTTTATAATATTAAGTATGGTATAAATATCTAAACTAATATTATAAAGCTGAAGAGTTTGTTTGTTTGAACGCGCTAATCTCGGGAACTACTGGTCCGATTTGAAAAATTCTTTCGGTGTTAGATAGCCCAGTTATTGAGGAGGGCTATAGGCCTAGGCTATAGGAAGGATATATCATCACGCTAAGACCAACAGGAGCGGAGCCACGTGGGTGGAACCGCGCGACACAGCTAGTCATATATAACTTAACCTTCGAATAAAAATGTTGTTTTATATTCACAAACATAGTCACTATTAATAGTGACAATCGTTTACGTAATGCTTTAACTTAGTATTACTTAAGTGATGCTTACGTGTACAGTAATCCAAAATTAATAATGCACATACAGATCTTCGCATAATGTCGTATTTCCGTATACACCCGAATCATTGAATCGTAAGAGCCCTAAACAATGCACTTGCAGTTTACACCCTGTTCAAAAGAAATAGAAGTCAATTTGCGGTCATATACAATCAAAAACAATTCGGGCGGTAGGTGACGCTAGCCTGTCAGTATAAAATCCGTCAGTCGTCTTTATATATTGGTGGTGACTGCACGTGTTCTCTCTGAGTTGAATTATATAGAGCTGCTATTACATACCTTTCTTGGTTTTGTTTTTAAAGGTGAATTTTTCGATGAAATAATTATTTACACAGGTGATAGCAGTAGGGAAATTGAAAATGAAGAAGAGCATAATGGAAGTTCCGATGTATCTACAATGTCAGAAATAAAGAAAATCCCTTATTCTGATTGTTTTATTTTAATTTTTTTGTAATTTTCATAATATTGTGGAATGATGATTAGATTTCTACAATATATAAACCTGTGTTTGAAAACCATATTTTATACAATATAAACCTTGTGTTATTTTAACCGTATTTTCTTCCATTACACCATTCTTCTATACACTTTAAAAGTACTACAAAATTTTCCAATTAGATAGAATATCAAAGTGTTAAATTAAATTAAAGTGTAAATTTCATATATTTATAAGTAAAATGGAAGTAAATTATTTTGTAAAATGGAGCTACATCTGCCAACAAACTGTTTTACAGTTTGGCAGAGTACTATGTTATTATGTATACGTGTCTTTTGTTCTGAAATGAAAAATAAATAAATAAAATAAATAAATAAATTATATCAATCCAACAAAGATATACATATTTGCAATCACGGGTTTATCCTCGCTATTTACATACAAGATATTATCGAAATAAAATCGTTACTTACAAATCAATATTAATCTCTCTATTACTAAATTATGCATGAAGAAAATGCATTTAACCACTCTATATACATATCGTCTTCGGAAGCTCCGGGAATATGACAGTTGCCGAACAGTGACGAAGATTTCTATGCGCATTATTACTTTGGTAGTACTGTACTAAATAAGTAAATACATAGAACTTATGTTGTAACTTAAACCTATTGTATCGTTGAGACGTAAACTGTATAAGTTTCCGTATTACGTTTTCTCTCCAAAAGAATTGTAGCGACGACAAGCCAATTTATGAGTTATCGAATTTCAAGTGTAACGCTAAGAAAGTTCACACGGTAACTCGTATATAAACAGTTCGTGCGCTATGCACAGACAGTCACGGGCTTGTCGGGACGCGGGTGGGTCGCATTAGGTCGAATATTAATTACATACGGATAAATATATGTAGTTAACGAAAAATAACCTTTGCGTAGTTATTCATCTTTTATTACACCCGCACATAACAAGCCCCTACATTGGTGACTCCTACATTGGTGACCCCTACATTGGTGACTCCCGACGATTAGTGAACATAATAGTGAATTGCATAGATATCGTTTGTTTACAATTAAAAATGAATCCGGCAGTTCCAGTTTCGTCGGTACCGTTAAACCTCGAGCAGTTAGCACAACTAAAGCAGCGGATAAACCAGCTGGAATGTGCAGGCTCGAGAGGAAAATCGTTTAGCGGTCGAAGGTATGGAAATAGCACGCATCGTTCCGCATCCCAAAGTCGCAATCGTGCAGGAAGCTCAAAACAGAGAAAACCAAATTGGTTATGTTTTTTCATTACTGCTTTAAGCATAACGCCAGCAAGTACATTCAGCCCTGTGCGTGGCAGAAGCAGCAGGAGAGCCGACTAAAAAATGTTTTAATTTTACCAGTGTCGAAAAATAACCGATCCGCGAGTGAGTGTACTGTGTAGTGATTATAAACCTTACGCGGCAAACGGTAGTGTAATTAAGACATTTGGTACTAAGTTAATGACTTTAGATCTTAGTTTACGGCGACCGTATAAATGGTCATTATTTATTATCGCCGAGGTAACTCAAACTATGTTTTGGTTTATAAAGTGCAGATTTTTTAGCACCCTAGGGCCGATGCATCGCTCGCACTTATGACGGATGCATCGGATACTCATGTAGGTTATTTTTCTAAGAATCTATCTAAGACTGAACGCAAGTATAGTACGTATGATAGGGAGTTATTAGCAATTTACTTGGCTATTCGTCATTTTCGGAATATGGTCGAAGGACGACAGTTAACGGTGTATACGGATCACAAACCGTTAATTTACGCGTTTTCTAAAGTAAATAGCGAGAAAGAGTTACCCAGACGTACACGACACTTGATATTCATTTGTGAGTTCACAACGGATTTGAGACACGTAAGTGGGAAAGATAATGTCGTTGCGGATTCGTTATCTCGAGTCGCAACAATAAGTTGTCCCACTATAATAGATTACGCGGAACTTGCTAAGGATCAACAACAAGATTCTTATATGTTGCAATTATCTAATTCGAAAGACGCTAATAATAGGTTAAAGAAAATTATGTTACCTGAAAGCGGTACATTTATTTATTGTAATTTAGATAATGATAAAATTAGACCCTATTTGACTGATAAATTTCGACGTATTGCTTTTGATAGTGTACATAATTTATGTCATCCCGGAATAAGGACTACACGCAAATTGATTCAAAATCGTTTTTATTGGCCAAATATGAATCGTCACGTTGGCCAATGGGCTAAAACATGCATTGAATGTCAACGATCGTTGACATACAGTGTCAGGTTTAGGATCGTTTTCGCAGTGCGATAGGTTTGAACATATTCATGTTGATTTAATTGGACCTTTACCCACTTCACCCGAAGGTTTTAGGTATTGCCTAACCATAGTGATAGGGGGACGCGATGGCCAGAATGTTTTCCTACGAGAGATATAACTGCTGAAACGATTTCGCGTGTAATATATGAAGGATGGATCTCTCGTTTTGGTTGTCCGAAAAAGCTAACAAGCGATCAAGGACGCCAATTCGAAAGTCAATTATTTGCTACACTAATGAAGTTATTAGGTATTAATAAGTTGCGTACGACACCTTACCACCCACAGAGTAACGGGGCGGTAGAGCGTTGGCATAGGTCGCTTAAAGCGGCATTAACGGCTCGTTTATGCAATATATCATCATCTTGGGTTACGGAATTACCAACTGTGTTGCTAGGACTTAGAACAGCAGTAAGAAGTGATACCGGCATAAGCGCAGCAGAAATGACGTACGGAACAACTTTACGATTACCAGGTGATTATTACGATAAAAAATCGAGTTTAGAAATTGATAGCAGTCTTGAGTATGTAAGTAAATTACGAGACTCTATTAGGAAATATCAGTCAGTAGCTATTAGGCAGAATGAAAGACGGAACATATTTATTCACCCCGATTTGCAAAAGTGCGATTATGTTTTTGTAAGAAACGACGCAGTACGTAAACCTTTACAACCAACATACGACGGTCCTTATCGTGTGTTGAGTCGAGAGGAAAAGGTATTTTACATTCAAATGACAGGCAGGAAAGTTAGAATATCTGTAGACCGTCTAAAACCTGCATATTATTTGAATGATGATAGTGATACGACATCTGGGGCAGATACTGAGGTTCCAATACAGATTCCAATTAGCGAATTGCCTAATACATATACCACGCGTAGTGGAAAGCTATACGATTACCGGTACGATTTAAGTAATAGTATTGTATTTGTAATTGTTTCAACTATTTTATATTTATTAGAATTACGATGATTATAAGTATTCATAAGACTTCATAGAAATGTATAATAAATACTTAGTAATCAACACATCGTATTTAATAAATAATAACACTTAAGTAATTTTGAAACGAGTTCATTGTTAATTGTTTAACGTTTTAAGTATGGTATTTCAAATTTATGTTTGTGTTGAGTTTTGATTGAAATGTTTACTACTTAGAAATTTAAGTACTTTTAAATTTATGACTTTTGAGTGTATAGTAATAGCCTTTGTAATATTAAACGATACAAGTGCAGTGTTAAGAACGTTTTGAGATTTGAAATGTTGATGTTACTAAGTGTTAACGTGTAACAATTATCGCACGCCACTTAGAAGACCCAACCGAGTTTTTGTAATAACATAAATAGTTTAACGAAATTAGGAGTTAACTGTTAACCACTTGTATACGTTATGATTGATTTATATTGTGAACATTTTTTTATACTTTATATTGTAAACATTTTGTAACCTTATATAGCGACACTTTTATATACACCCATCTGTTTATTGTTTAGTTTAATTGTAAGTTTTTTTACTTGTATACCCTTTTTATTTTTTAAGGGGGGAATGATGTAGCGACGACAAGCCAATTTATGAGTTATCGAATTTCAAGTGTAACGCTAAGAAAGTTCACACGGTAACTCGTATATATAAACAGTTCGTGCGCTATGCACAGACAGTCACGGGCTTGTCGGGACGCGGGTGGGTCGCATTAGGTCGAATATTAATTACATACGGATAAATATATGTAGTTAACGAAAAATAACCTTTGCGTAGTTATTCATCTTTTATTACACCCGCACATAACAAGCCCCTACATTGGTGACTCCTACATTGGTGACCCCTACAGAATCATCCTCGTACTTCAAGGAATATTAAAAAAAAAACTAACGATATCAATTCAGCCGTTCTCGAGATATGCGCTTACCAACATATTTAGCCGTTAGACTAGCTTACCGCCCGCGGCTTCGCCCGCTTTGTCTAAAACCTATTAAATTATATACTAAAACCATAGAAATCTAAATAACAAGGCAATAGAAGTGTTAGGCATGACGACAGTATCCATAAATGATCGTATTAGTATTTTTAAGGGAAAATGTATAATAAATAAATTAAATATAGTGACTTAGAAATCTTAAAAACATTAAGATTAATGAGATTATCAATAAAATAAAACATTGAAATTCTGCAGTTGGCCATTTTGACTAAAACACGCGTGACGTCACGCTTAAGTAAACAACTCACGTCAGATGTGTTTTGTTGTTATGAATATGTTGAGAATACGCATTTTTATTTATTTTCTATTGTTTCACGTATGCTTTATCGACTCAGAACAGAAATATAATTGCGAATTCACGAATACATGGTTCGGGGTTCTCCGCGCCAACTTTATACAATCATTTCTTATTATTTTCTCGCTTGAAATAATTACTAACACATTTTTGAGCATTATTTTTATGTGGATTCACACTGCAATACTGCTCACCACTTATAAACTTTGAAATTCGTTTTTATAACACATATTAAATAAATATTTTTTTAATTTTCTTCGCAATGCGTATGTACAAATAATTACGTATTTACTAAAGAGTGACGTCACGCCTACGCCATGACACCTGCGAGCTGTTTTGGCACAGTTAATAAATATTTTTTGAAAAATGGCTTTTATCTTCGTTAAATTTAAGTATATTACCGAAATATAGGGTTTTTCTTGTATAGTAAACGTATACACACATTATGGAAGAGGATTTCAAAATCTTTCGTCATGCCTAAACCGATAACTAGACAGTTCACACAAGTAAACTATGCCTTTTATTGGATAGCTTCATTTTAATGAAAATTAACTTAATTAATAAATTCCGCATTTAAATATGTACCCTAACGCACAACTTTACGGTTTATTTTAGTATAACATCCCTAGGTACGTGAGATGTTTTGTTTCCTTTTGCTTAGAAACTTCAAATACGAAAAAATTCGGCTACTCGACAACAGAGGGCGTTAATTTTTGCTAGATTTAACTTTGAACCTCAATGCATAGAAATAAGGTTGAAATTTCATTAATGTTCATTCAACGCTTTAGTGATGTAAGACATCATCAGCCTTGTTATCGATAGTTAAGTGATAGTTAACAAATAAGAAATATATAGTTGTTGATTTTAATACAGTGGTAGGCTCATCTCGTGAGCCCACGGCAGACTGTAGATATAGGTATAAGAAATAAAAATATATTATGTACTTAAATATTTATTTATCTATATATACAAATAGTTAAACATTGTCTGTATATTATATATTTAAAAAAATGGAGGGGGTTTAGAAACTGAGATTATAAATTTGAAAATCTCGAACACCTGATGCAGAACCGCGCCAGACCACCAAAACTATAAGAGTTATAACAATTGTGCCATAACAAAAATCGATCCACATGATAGCATTTCCTGCTGAAAGTATAAATTTAAAGATCTGAAATGTACTGCGAGCCCTTTTACACTATAACATAGGAAAGACAACAGAGACTGACAAACTTTCGTATTTATAATATTAGTAGTATGTCCCGAATACACATACAACAAAAAATTCAAAATCAATTAGAAAGTGAGAGTAAGAGAGAGTGTTGCTGGAGTACGGCGTGAAGAGATAGAACAAGAGTACAACGAAAGTAGTTTATAAAGAGATTTAAAACTTATTAACCGACTTCAAAAAAAAGGAGGAGGTTATCAATTCGGCCGGTATGTTTTTTTTGTATTTTCTTTATGTATGTACACCGATTAAATTAACAATTTTTTTTTCCCAGTCGCGGATATCCATTTGTCCTTAATGTCAGGACATGGTGGAAATCTACAAAGAATATATTTAATATAAAATAGTTTTGTCAACCTAAACGAAGAATGTCCTTTACATTATGGCATTATTTGTATATTTAATTAATGTGATTCTGTATCGACAGTAAAATAATTGTCTGAAAATGATTGTATCGATGTACTTAGTTAAAAAAGTTATACATACCTATATCAGTTATAAAAATAAAATAAAATTCAAATTAAAATATACTCCAATTGTACCATCAGTCGTCATAAGACTTATATTGAAATAAATAAAAACCTAGTTAACTACTACATACATAATTATAAATTATATTTTAACATCGTATTACGCAAAAAAATTTTAACACATCACATCACTAGCTTGCGACTATTTACTCTTTATCGTTAACAATGCAGTACATTGCTTCTTGTAATTGTCATTTGATAACATCTGGCAGCACAGATTAGGTACTAGATCTGTGTCTGGCAGTTATAACAACCGACCTGTCAGACGTTGACAATAGTAAAAGGCAATGTATAGCTAAACGTGATGAGAGGAACGGTTGACTGTGTCATTCGTATTACTTGTAAATATTGTTTAATTTTAAGGAAAAACGGCAATATTTATAAACAAAAATATTTGCTGGTGAAATGTTATTCCTTTATTAGTATAATTACAATTTATGGAAGAATTTCCGAACTGGGAAATGCTGCGACACACCATGTTTACTCACGCACGTGTCAGGAACAACTGAACAAGCGACGAACAGACTTGTGGCTTGTGGTATGGTAACCACCTGAGCGGCGACAATGTCACGCGCGCTTACGACTTCTAGTGCCTTGTTATTTAGATTTCTATGACTAAAACCTTCCTCTTGAATCACTCTATCTATTAAAAAAAAACGCATCAAAATCCGTTGCGTAGTTTTAAATATTTAAGCATACAAAGGGACATAGGGACAGAGAAAGCCACTTTGTTTTATACTATGTAGTGATTAATCTCTCTCCTCTCCCTTTCTTTCCCTCGCGAAATATAATTTTAAATACGCATAGGTATGTATTTTATAATTATGTAGGTACTACATACCTTAGTAAATAATAGTTCATGTGTAAATATCATGCTAATCTTTGTTTGTAAATCCATGCAATTTCACGCTAAAATTATTGCAGGAACTAGGCTTGAAATGCATATCAGAGTATGGCCTGGAATAACATAAGGGTATCTTATCAGAAACACGCTGTTCAAATAGTAGCTACGGAACATTCTACGGAATCGGATTTTACAATATTCCTCCCTAAACAGTTTCTTGTAATACCTAGTTGTGCGCCTCTTTTTACCCAGGTAAGATTGGCAATTAACAGACATACCGGTGAAAATAATAAAAACGTGTTTAATATAGTAACTTGTAAGTATCTTCAAACATTTTAATTTAAATTATAAATTCAATGTTTCGGTGTTGTGATTTAGCCGTGAAGATGTAACAAGCAGAAAGACTTTTGTATAATTAAATAATCACATACTTATTTATTTATTTATTTATTTATGACACTTCATTGTACATAAAACAGGAATTTAAAATAAATGAATACATAAAATTGGAAAGTGTACAATAGGCGGCCTTATTGCTTAAAAGCAATCTCTTCCAGGCAACCATAAAAATAAAGGACATGTAAGACATTGGTAAAAAGCGAGGGCGCATCAAAAAGATTAAAAAAAAAAAGAATAGATAATACAAATAATTCATAACTAATTAAAGAATAGACATAGCTAATTCAGTATATATTAATCAAGTTATATTTATATTAAACATACAAATTAAATAAAAATAATAAGATAAATACAAATTAATAAATATATTTATATATATATATACATATATATATAGGTACACATACAGATGTTTCAAAGCAATTTTTTTTATCATACTTTAAATAAAACGAATCCAAGGCTGATATTTACTATATTATGGCTTTTAGATAACTTTTTTATGAGTTGTATGAAGAAGGAAGCTTTTATGTTTTATAAATATACTTCCTGTATACGTAATATTCGCAAGAATCGTGCATGTATCATAATATTAATCAATCTTCACAAATCAACCATTATCACTATACAACTCTTTCATTTTTAATCAAAGTAAAAATTTATTACAGTATGTTGACCGACAAGTAAAAAATGTATCAAAAATTTACCTGCAAAAGCTTTCTTGTCGTGTTTTTTATTACACGCATCCGACTCTTTCTAACTAGACATTTTCGTATCTGTAAGAGAGAGATAGCACACTGGTACAATACTGTCATTTGACAGCTGACATGAGAGTGAAGTCAGTGACAACTGACGTGAGTATTGATAATTTCATTCTGAATTTTAGTTTCATTGTGAGTTAACTGATGGTCGCACGTATGTTTTAATTTTAAAATGTAAACAAATGTTTTCGTGATCGCTACCGAAATGTCGAAAATGTATGTGTATGTGTGTGTCTGTGCCGTTTTGTTAGTGAACAGTGTTTATTCGTATACACATGAAAACGAATATGTTACCGATCACCACCATACACATTGTACACACGAACACCCGAAGGAGGATCAAGTAAGTAATTAATTCGATTATAATTTGTACAACAATCCTTTGAATACGTGCTGGTTGAAAAGAAAAAAAGTGACACGAAGTTCGAAATTCAAATGTGAATTTCTACTGACGGAATATTGCATGCTCTTTTTTAATTTTGGTTATGTTGCTATAACATAAGGCATAAGCAAACTTAACTTCATAATATAATATAACCAATTCTGAAGATTAGATTTTAGCACATTAGTCATTTGCGAAAAATTTAATCGCATTTACTGTGGTGATATTTTAAGTCTGGTTTACTTCTAAAAGTAATCAAATATAGTTTATGTTTCATTGTGCTTACGTGCACAAAGATACATGATTGATAGATAAATAATTATGCAATGTTGCAGTTTGCACGATCTCTGTACATACATATTTGTTTTCAAATAACACAAGAATATGATAGAAGTAAGAACATGTTTAATAATATTATTCATAACTTGATTCATAAGTAGGGTCAATGTACCAATAGCTGACCAAGCGCCAATACATGACCGAAATTCAAATATACGCGCCAATTAAGAAAATACGGCAGCCCCAGATGATAGTTTATTGTTTTTTCTATAAAGCAACATCATCTATAAAATAAAAACAAACCTTGCTGCCAATGGTCAGAAATATTGACATTTTTTCAACACGAAGATGTAATTAAGTAGGTGCCCCGTAAGTAATCACATTTTTTACTAAGATTTTTTTATCGGGAGTTGATTGGGAAATCTTAATTTATCTTGAATGCAATCGATTACTCTTTATATGTCTTGTTATAGGCATAATGTTGAACTATTCTGTTATAGACTTTCGGCTTCATTTTTGGCATGAACAGTTTTTCATGATTTTTAGCGGCCTGGTTATCTTTTGGAGCAACAAAAACAATTTTTCGCCTATTGTTGACCAGTATGGTCAGCTCTTGGTTCTTTATATTTTGCTAAGAAAGACTTGCTTTGTTTTGTGCTTATACCTACCTAATTTAACAAACCATATAAGCCGTAGTTAAGTCATAGCTATATGTTGCATATTTCCAAAAGCTGACCACCGTAAGATTTTTATACCGAACTTAGTTGGTCAGGTTTCGGGGCCGAGAATATTATTAACCTTGAGTTGTCCACTTGATTTCCGTGACCAAGTGGTTTGATTTCATCAACCTATTTTTATTTATTAAATAATATATTTATTTATTAAACAAAACTAATGTTCGAAGAAGGACATTTTGTCCATTTTGAAAATGGTCAACTTTTAGAGCAATGATGGTCAGATATTGGTGATCAGTGGTCAAGTAATGGTGTTTTTAGCAGAAGTAACTTTCAGAGTAGTTTTCACAAAACCTTTAAAGGTTATCAAATTGATATTAAGAACAATAGTTGCAGTGAGTATTCAATTATCTGTGTCCCAAAAATAACATTGAACGTAAAACAAATAACCCGTTTTTTATATGTAGCTAAAGATAAAACCGCTTAAATGGTCAACTAGTGGTACATCCACCCTACCTACATTGTACATTTGTACCTGAGTTATATTTTAATTACAGAAAATTAATTAATTAAAACAGCCTTCGGCATGATATTTATTTAATAATAATTAATTCCAACTTTATTTACGATGTCGTACAAAAATAATCAATAAATTTTTCATGTGTCAATAAAAAAAAACTCAAGGACAAGGCTGTATGGCTTTGAGCCTTTGCCCAATTTTTGGTGCACTGTTATGACTCACAATATAGATTAAAAATTTAAGCGCGAATTTCAAGAAATATTTTCTCTACGTTTAGAAATTCTCTGACTAAAAGTTATGTAGTTAGATATTCCGTGATGTATGTAACGTCGCTTCGCTTCATAATTTAACGCTTTCTAACTACCGTGTATTTGGTAATTAATTTTGCGTGTTTTCTATGCAGTTTAGTTTTATCTCCCAAGTGACGAATTTTGTTTCGCGATCCGCGCGTCCTTTGATTTTTGAAGAATTTCCAGTCATGAATGTAGGGTAATTGCGCTGGTTTGCCGTCCAGCTTCAGTTTTCGTCCATTTGACTGACCTGCTACAATCACGTGCGTAAAACTTGAATACAAACCTACCTTCCCGCGCAAGTTTGCACTTTTTACGGTCCATAATGTTTAAGCAACAGTACTATCAACGTGAAAATTTGATTTGACAAGAAGAGAGTTCAAAAAATTAACGTAAAAGTGGCCGCTTCGCATCCGTGCGTTGCAGATGTCATTGCGCGAGAGAAATATTTGCCGGCGAGAAAAGTTCATGGTAAGTTAAATCACTGTTTTAGCTAGTTTACGTAATGTTTTTGGTACGTATGTTTATTTATAAGCTTAATAAACGCAATTATAAGCGTTTATCATACTTTTTTATAATACTCTTCGAAAAATTAAGTGGACGGATACTAGGTTACCAAATTCTCAAAATATTTGGTTTTCGTCCAAGTGGACGGAAACTCAAACAGCTACGTGAATATTTGTTAGGGTCATTTTACTTTATCGGACCTTTAAAATACTGAATAGTTTCTCCCGAAGTGATCTTTATTGCTATTAGTTTAGATTTTTTGGTTTCCGTCCACTGCTTTGTCAGTGCTGCCAAAATAAAAAAATATTTAAAGAAGTGGACGAAAACTAAATTTAGCTTTAAATGTTTTAGTTTTCGTCCATGAATGAGTATTGGAGTGGACAAAAATTAAAAATAGCTATTCTTTTGCATTACTTTTCGTCTTTTTTTTCGTATTGAAAAGTTTTCTATTCAGTATCTTCCTTATAAATAATTGGTGAGGGCCAGAGTGTTGTAGGTACCTAATATTGTCATTCATTCAGTCATCTATCATTCTCCTTATGTGAAGTGGAGTCAATTATTCGTAGCATAAATGGGGGTAGGTCAGACATAATACACTGTATTTTTCTTGATTATCATTCACTTGAGTATCATCTTTTATTCTAGGTCTGTTTTGCCAATGCAGTATTTTTTTATTCTACTTACTCAACGTATCCTAAGAAAGATCTTATTGTTTTTAGATGGCCTCGAAGGAGTCTAAGAAATCTAGAAAAAAAAAACGCTACGTACACTGAAGAATCTGTAATAAAGGCTTTAACGGCAATTCGGAAAAATAAGGCATCAGTAAGACAAGTCTGTAGAGATTATGGGATTCCTAAATCTATGGTCCTCGATAGAATACACGGCAAAACAGCTGATATTTTAAAGAAACGTGGGCCAGATCTCGCGATTATTAATGCCAAATAATAATCAGTAAGGCATAGTTTATTTTAGTAGCTAAAACTTATTATAATGGCTGTGTTTAATATAGTACATTTCATTTGATAAACAAAGTATTAGAATGAAAATTTTTGTTGTTAGAATGAATATTTCTGTTTTTTGATGTTATTTTTTAGTCCTGTAATTATTACTTTATTCATTTACATTGTAAGGAACGCATTCCTTTCTTTATTACGAATGATTAAACAGTCATCACTAACGCATATAAGGACTGCCAAGTGCTAGGTACATAGATCTCAGTGTTGACTAGTAATATTGATTATTATTAGTAAAACTAAACCTGTAAGGTAGTGAGAAATTGTGATGTTGATTAAATAAAAGTATATATTTACCTGTAATTGGTTTTTAACTTAATAGTTGACCTACCCTCCTTTTTCTACACGGTGGTCGAAAACTAGCTTACACTAGGACGAAAACCAGTTTTTTTGGACGAAAACTAGCATATACCCTACTTTTGCAGAAAATAATTTAAATTAAAAGATACGTCAAAATGATTTATTTTCACTTAATATTATCTTAAAGAAGACTATATAAGGACTAAAAAAAGATATTATATGTTTAAGGAAGGGTGCTCCAAAATATTTATTTCGCATCACAAAGTTGGCAACTCCTATAACTGGACGAAAACCAGCGCAATGACCCTACCTATAAATTATAATATATATGGTATGGTATGGTATTTTATGTTTATTAATAATTTTGTGCTAAATCATGATAATGTTCATAAATACGCGACTCAGGTATTTTGTTAAATATGTAGATGCATAAGCATAGGTAGGTATCAGATTTTTTTTGTAAAATACAGACATAAGAGTAGGTACTCATTAAATCAAACGAAGAAGTACCTAAATAGAAATAAGTAAAACTCTTTGTACCTACCTACAATATGTAGGTATAGAAAAATCTATACTAATATTACCTATAAAGCTGAAGAGTTTGTTTGTATGTTTGTTTGAACGCGCTAATCTCGGAAACTACTGGTCCGATTTGAAAAATTCTTTAGGTGTTAGATTGCTCATTTATCGGGGAAGGCTATAGGCTATATACAGGGTGTAATCGTTAAGTGTGCACAAGCGATTATTTCGTAACTATTGCAGATACCAAAAAACTTTAAACTGATATCGAAAGTACTTAACCTAATGAGTAAAATGGCCATAATAAATTTTTAAAAATAAAACGAGAAATATCCAAAAATGTAACATTAAACGCTCCCATACATTTTATTTCCCATACATTTTGTATTCATAGCAGATTTTCGAAGTGATGTCCTCATTGTGCAATACAATGAGGAGCTCTATTTACAGTTTCTAAATGAACTTCCCTTCAAATTTGCGAAGTAATTAAAGCAGAAAACCAAAAAAAGAAAGAAAAAGCTAAAATCTTTCATATTAAATGTACTAGGTTGATCCAAAAGTAATGATAATTGGGTATTTCCTGTGCACATAAAAATATAAAATAAATGTTTTTTGCTTGCTCATGTATTCACTAAGTAATCACAAAAAAATCATATCAACAGGCCACGTTTCCAATTATTTACATTAATATGAATGTGAACCGTGCGTGCCAGAATGTTTCCCGACGAAAAGAAGAAACAACGATTCGACATGTAGAGGGTAAATTTCTAAATTTTTAATGATATCAGGATAATTTTTTGTCACGTTTTGTGATCATGGACGTTACCCGAGTTCACCATGTTTATGCTGAAACCAAAAAACAATCAATGTCCTGGATGCGAGCTTCCAAAGTGACGATGAAGAAATTCAAAGTGAAAATCAGTAGGTTAGATTAAAAGCGGTAGTTTTTTGGGACGCTGAAGGAATAATTATGGTGGAATATTTTAAAAAGGTAGCCACTTTATTGGGCTCTTACTAAACAGACCAAATTAAAAGATTGCGGTAGGTTAGTAAGGAAAAGAGACATGGCAAACTGCGGACCTGAACGCTGTTTCACCAAGACAACGCACCAGATCACAAAGCGTCAGTTGCGATGGCTGCCATTCAAAAATCGGCATTCCAAATGCTTGAACACCTACCCTATTTTTTAGATCTAGCTCCTATTTACTTTTATCTCTTTCCTCGGCACAAGAAACACTTTCTTAGCAATAAATTATTTTAAGACGACAGCGAAGTGATGGCCGCGTGGAGGGGTTTTTGTGGATGAAGTCAAAATTTTTTTTTTTAAGTTTAGGAAAAAAAATATTGAAGTATATTTTCTAGTTAGAAGACTATCTAGAGAACTACATAATTATTATAACTGTAATGACCTTGTTTAATATTGATTATCATTACTTTTGGATCAACCCATGTACATGGGATATTCGTATCTCATACTAAATGTATGGGAGGGTTTCAAGTTAATTTTTTAGATATTTCTCGTTTTATTTTTAAAAATTTATTATGGCCATTTTACTCATTAGGTTAAATACTTTCGATATCAGTTTAAAGTTTTTTGATATCTGTAATAGTTACGGAATAATCGCCTGTGCACACTTAACGATTACACCCTGTATATAATCACGCTACGACTAACAGGAGTGGAGCCACGGGGGTGAAACCACGCGGAGCAGCTAGTAATCAATAAAGTAGAAAATGATTCTTAAAAATTATTGTCTGTAATTAAAAGAATTAGCGAGATCGCTAATTCTTGGGATCTCCCAATCGCGCATGTTACTTTTCTCTTTAAATCGATATTTAAAACAAGGAGGCGTCCCACAGCGTATTTAATTACAATAATAACCTAAGAGTTTATTTACGATTCGATAATTTTGAATTTGTTCATGTCTTATTTTAATACACGCTTAAAGATCGCAAAATAAAATTAAAAATTGCACCATAAACATTGAGAACATATCCACAAAAAGTACAACTAAGTTTGTTTTAAATAAAAAAAAAATAGATATGCCAGAAAAATATTATAAAGTGAAGTCGTGAGCATTGTCTAGTCAATTTATAATTAGTCTAGACGAATGGGAGTGTGTCTCTTTTTAATATAAAATTAATTTTGAAGCGGTTGTATGTCTATTCTGTGTGAAATTATTAATTAACTGTATTGCATAATTGCTGCTCATTAAATTAAAAAGAAAAAAAATGACTTTAATAAATACATCGTTTTCTTTTCTAAGTTTTAGTGTCAATAAATAAAGAACGTTTCTTTTTACATGAAGATTATTTGTATGCAAAAAATTGCATGACAGAATTTGGCCAATTCGATTCTAAACTATTGCAATGATTTATCAAACATATTATTGTTCCAATAATTTTATTTTTTGAAGTGAAACTTCTTTATCGGGGTTGGAAAAAAATTTAGTGTAACATTTTTTCGTTACGCGTGACATTTTTCCGTTACGCGCCATCTTTTTCTTATCCCTACCACGCGTGATTTCGTATTTCTGTAAAGTTGCATATCAGTAGTAAATTATTTTTTGAAAAATAAGGTCTTAAGAAGTTTCACTTCTACGTGTGTACACTTGTACACGCACACATTTTTTTTATCTATGTGCCGGCTACACATACCGTGTTCCCGCAGCACAATGCGGGCTTGTCGAGAGTGTTCGCGATACGTGCAGTGGAGCGCGGGAGAGGCTTTAGAAATATTATGTAGTATAAGAGATGTCACTACTATTTATTATTACTCTGTATATGTTCGAAATATCGTATAATGGGCCCTCTTCGCAATGCATCAGCAATATTGCTTTGTAATGAAATTGAAAATAGATTTACTTTCACGAGGGTATAATTTTAAGTTAAATTATACCATATGGTATGTAGACACTATTATACCACAGTATTACAATATTATTGTGATTATACTATGTTATGTTAAATGCACATAAAGTTAATTCCAATCATGCAAAGCAGTCTACATGCTCATATACCGCACAAAAATTCTCTCCCGCGCAGAAAGCGATGCCGTTGCCATGACAACGGTTGCGTTTCCACAGATTATATAAACTACTAGCTGTGCCCCGCGTTTTACCCGCGTTGCCCCGCTCCTGTTGGTTTTAGCGTGATGATATATAGCCTATAGACTTCCTTGATAAATGGGCTATCTAACACCGAAAGAATTTTTTAAATCGGACCAGTAGTTCCTGAGATTAGCGCGTTCCAACAAACAAACAAACTCTTCAGCTTTATAATACTAGTTATAGGTACCATGTAGTTAATATGTAGTGATAATAATTTAAATTAAAATGTTATTACACTTCTTTTCAATGGAAAATCGATTGTAAAATGCGAGGGTTGGTTTGTGTCATTGCGTTTTACGAAGGGTTAACTTTAGGGTAGAAAAAGGGGTGACATTATGTATCGGGCTTTTCCAAAGCTAATTTTTCATTTATAATTATTATTTCTTTACAACAAGTTGGCATGGTACCCGTAAATGTATATCTTATGTCGCCGCCACACTATGCTCCTCGTGCTGCTCATCGCTCTGCTCATCGCGCTGCCGTTATTCGCCGCGACATTGCCCTCTGGCCACACACTGCTCTACTCGCGCGATTAATCGCGACGCTCCTCATTTCGCACTCGTATTGCCGGTCCTTTGACTCGCGCGCAAAAGCCGACAAAATAGGGAGCAGTGAGCAGGACGATGAGCACGACGAGTGGCATGACGAGTAACGTGGCCACACTATGTCTCTGCCTACTTTCCTCGTTACTTCCCATTCCACTCGTCGAGTGTGTGGCCGCGGCATTATATGCTAATGTATACTAATATTATAAAGCTGAAGAGTTTGTTTGTTTGAACGCGCTAATCTCGACTCCATGGGTCTGATTTGAAAAAATCTTTCCGTGTTACATAGCCCATTTATCGAGGAAGGCTATATGCTATATATCATCACGCTAAGACCAGCAGGAGCGGAGCAAGGCGGGTAATACCGCGAGGCGCAGCTAGTATAGGCTATAATAATCTATCTCTGTGCGAAATTTCATACAGATCCGATCAGTTTATTTATTTATTTATTTATCATTCACACCAATTACCAATTACAGGCTTAACCTAATGCGGTATTGACTTACACTAAACTTTTTACACAAAAACTGTTTTTGCATGGAAGAACAACAAACATACATCCATAGTCCATACATACTTACAAACTTTTGAGTTTATTATTAGTATTTTTACCGGGATTAACCTACAATTCTTATTAAACTTAACTAGGTACTCTACCAAGAAGCTTATAAAAGTGCAATAATAATATTTCATCATTCAAGCATCAAGTTTTAATTGATACACTACCTCGACAATTAAAGTACGTACCTACTGACCTGGAACGACCTATATAAACATACTAAAGTAACCTAGATTCTCGACATGCGCAGATGAATTCAATTTAATAAAAAAATATTAAAAAAAAAACTCATGAAACTCATGTGCATGTATTGTCACCGATCCTAGATAAGTGTAGGTACAGAGTTTGAATTAAATCTGTCCGTTTAAAGTGGGTCAAAATCGAGTAAAGGAGTCGGTTACATACAAACATGCAGATGAAGCTAATAAAAGCGTGTTAAAAATCCATTTTTTTTCCTGCATGCTTACAGTACAAAGCTGAAGAGTTTGTTAGCTTGAACACGCTAATCTCAGGAACTACTGGTCCTATTTGAAAATGGTAGATAGTCCATTTATTGAAAAAGGCTATAGGCTATATTATATAATCAAGATAAGACTAATAAGTGTGAAGCAATGCGGGTATTACCGCAAGGCACATCTAGTTATATATAAAACTGTAGATAAAAACTACCTATATTTTAATATTATAAATGCGAAAGTAACTCTGTCTGTCTGTCTGTTACTCAATCACGCCTTAACGACTGAACCAATTTGCATGAAATTTGGTATAGAGATATTTTGATACCCGAGAAAGGACATAGGCTACTTTTCACCCCGGGACATGGGATAGGTTTTATCCCGGAAATCCCACGGGAACGGGAGCTATGCGGGTTTTTCTTTGACTGCGCGGACGAAGCCGCGGGTGGAAAGCTAGTGTAATATAAATAAGTAACTATGTAGGGTAGACTGGGTACGGTTGTGACAATTTTCAAATGATTGACTATAGCTTTTTATTTATGCTATTAATCTGAACAAAAAATGTATTCTAATGAAGTTTATTCATTGCTTAACGTATAAACATGAAAGTATATGTCTAAATCAAATGGTTAGTTCATAAAATGAAATTTAAAAAAAAAGGTAAATTGTCACAACCGTACCCACCCCAAGGGCGGTTGTGACAGTACTGGGGGTCAATAGTGACACGATGAAAATACTGTAATATGATCACAAAATAAGATAAAAATACTCTAAAATGCCAATAAAACACTTTAATTGCAAAAAATATTTATTTATTTTTATATAATAATCAACTAAATTATACTTTCCTAACAAAAGAAATAAAATCTTTGAACATTTTAATTTCTTACAACATATTATAACGTCGACATTGTAGATATCCTGTGGTTCGTAAGGATGTCTATCCATAACAACTTGCAAGTTGTCGTAAAAAGCTTCCACATTTGTTTTATTGAAACTAGTTGCCCTTGAAAGGCTTGTAGCTTGAGCTACTCGAACAGATAGAGAAGGATTTCTATTCAGGAATGAACGGAACCATTCTTCGCCTGCCATCTCATTCTCAGCCCAAGTAGCAGGTTGCTTTAGGTTATATTGAGTTGCAAGCTCAAAAGCCAACTTCCGCACCTCTTTTGGAGTAAGTCCGAAATAAATGTCCGCGCAACGCTGTAAATATTTTGACAACTGCTGCTCTTGTTGTTCGGAAAACACTTTATTGTGAGAAACATACCTCATGCTAATGCTATTGTTTTCACTATCGCCCGTGCTGGCAATATCGCGTTTTCGAATATACCTTAATAGTGACATGCGATTAACATCATGCATTTCCGCAGCTTGTCGCAAAGAAGTCCCGCGTTTAGTTTCTTTGTAAGCATCTTCATACTGATTCAAGCTGCACTGTGCTCTTGTAGTCTTTCGTTTGCGTATTCTAGGCATCTAAAACAATAAACAACCGCTTTTACTTATGTCACAACCGTACCCAGTAAAAATGTCACAACTGTACCCACAGATCGTTTTAATAAAAGAAACACCACCACGTCAAAACAAAATAACCTACAATAAATGTAACCACTGATATTACACTGCTACTATTTGATTTATATCGATGAACAACACTCAATACCCTATCAGTATACATGTAATAGCAATTACGAAATAATAATGAATCAAAATACTTACTTTTTGCGTTCAAAAATCAAAATGTGCTCCTGGTCACGTACACTCTGCGCGTCGGATGACGCAACACTGTGACACAGGTTGAGACGTGCAAGGCGCCCGTCTTTCCCCTTGCACGCCCCCCGCTAATCCCTATATTTTCGACAATACAGCGACTGTCACAACGGTACCCTGGCACAACCGTACCCAGTCTACCCTACTATGTGATACGTACTGTTACATTGTGTGTTACATTGTGTGTTACATTGTATTACATTGTCCAATATTGCTGACTTGGGCTATAAACCCCACCGGCCTATATCGCGGTATCAGCAATATTGTATGTATATAACGCGTTGATTTCTTAGTTTAGGGGCTTCTCTCTTAATGGTCGCATAACCACCTAAGCTACGGTTTCACCGGCTTAGCCTGAGAGGAGCACCAGTACCAGTAACCGCGCGGGGTGCAGGGGACGAATCCCTATTCTATATTATAGAATTCGTTAAGTTCTATACTGTGAATCATAAAGTGAAATATATATTGTGTGTGTATAAAAGTTGTGTTGTGAAAATAAATAATTTTTACTAATTTTGTGTTTTTTTTTAAACACAAATACACCACAAACTAACAGTACGTTAGTTTACTTTTAAGGTACACTACCGCGTTCTATGGTCTAAAGCCATTTATGTTGAATAATAACGTTAATGAACACATTGTTTATGATTTAATCATATAACTGTGCGACGGTTGTTTAACCAACTTTGTAAAGAGGAGTGTTATGTCACTGTAAGATTGTAAAAATCGTCAGTTTATAAACTAACACGCCAAATTGCAAACTGTCAAAAAATTGTGATGATCCGTATAACATCGTTTATTTTCTCGCGACGTTATGCAATTTTACGATGACAACATTTAACTACTATCCATACTAATATCCTACTAATATTAAGCGTCATTAGTTTTTGAGAATGGATGTAGGTATTAATGTTTGTTACTCTATTACGCGAAAACCACTAAACGGATTTTGATAATACTTGGTAGTGCTTGGCAGTGGCAAATGCTTAAGTCCGTCTGTCTGTTATATTACACCACAGCATCGATTGCCTGAAATTTGAAAAGAAAATAGTTGAAGAAACACGTTAAAACAGACTACATTTATTTTCCAAAGTAATATCCTACCATTTGAAATAACAATTAATCAGACTTCAGAGTAAATCAATGTTTTTCCTGTTCTTAAAATTTTATTCAAATAATCCTTCCAAACAAAAATCCTTAGATACAACGTTAATTAGAATCAAAATTATCCTTAAAGGCGTTTCGTTAAAATAATTTCCTCACAAAATTTAACATAAATTGTAATTACAAATGGCTCGAAGGGTAAAAGTTTCCTTTTGTATTTGATTTTCCCGCGTATTTACCAATCCTATTTTCTATTGTTACTAAGGGACGATTTTTCAATCCTTGGTTAAAAATCCGTCCAATAAAGTATTACACGAACATTTTAAAATGTCACCTGTAAACTGTCAAATACGGACAATTAGAATACATTTTTGAAATGGTAGTTTAATACGTTATTCGATGAATAAGTTTTAACCAACGATTGAAAAATCAGCCCTAAGCCTTCAAAATAAAATTCAAACACGCCGTTTGGGCCTATGTAGGTACATAGGTATTATATAAACATTTTTATAAAAATGCTAAATGCTGATAAAAACAATACCTATCTACTAATTATATTAAAAACTACTCAACGGATTTAAATAATATTTTACTGAATATAAAAAATGTTCGATCTCAAAAAGGTTAAATTTTCATTTTCATTTTAGCATTAAATTTAAGGTTTCCTGGATATGTATCCGCTTGGATCAGGATAATGTAGGTAATAACTTTAAAAACTGTGAAAAAACAGTAAAAACGTTTGCTAAAGCGGAGCCTGCGTAAAAAGCTAGTCTATAAAAAA